>RCUC01154747.1:0-71144 GCA_003697995.1 Taxidea taxus jeffersonii | reverse complement strand
ATCCCAGGACCCCGGGATCATGACCTGAGCCGAAGGCAGAGGCTTTAACCCACTGAGCCACCCAGGCGCCCCAAAGATTTAATTTTTTGAGGCAAAGGGAACACAAGCTCAGAATAGAATTTAACAGAGCCTTTTGTAAATAGAGACCTATAACATTTAGCTCTAATATATATGAATATTTTCTAAGCTAAATATTCTTATTTTGAATTTTATTTCAGATTGCAAGTGAAACTCCTTTAGATGTTGTAAGTAATAATCAACCCCCTCACACACTATTTGGAGTATTGTAATTAATTTATTTGCTCTCACTAGAGCTGAAGCCTGTTCTACACATTCCTGAGAACAGAGACAAGTACATTTAGGGTATGGGGCTGGGGCAGGTGGTTCTTACTTGGTGGTGAGTAAATAGCATTTCCCTCAAGCTAGTTTATAGCCCTACCTCAGAGCTCTTATTCTGTGGTCCTCACCACCCTTTCATGATGATCTGTTGTATAAGCTTGCTGAGTGGAATTTTCACAATGTAATGGTCTGAGATTTTAAAATTCATATTTAAGTATCAATTTTTACTCTAAAATGTATTTAAACTTGAGGGAGGAGGCAGGAATAAGTGTTGTAATATATCTAAAAGTACCATTCTGACATTTCGAATACTTTTCTTTCAGTTAATGGAAACCTCTGGGACAGACATGCTGAATGATTCAGACAATAGAGCAACAATAAGCCCTTTACATTTGGCCGTGAGTACTGCCTTTACAGCCAACTTGATGTCTGGCTTATTGAAAATATCTCCCATCTGGTTGTTTGACTCAAACTAGTACCCAGTAACTTTTGAGCCGTGTATGATGATCATGAAATTAAATCTTCAACAACTTTTTAAAGTCAGAGACTTCTTGAGTGTACCTGTTAGCTTTGTTTAAAAAATAAACAAACAGTGGTCTTTGAGTTTCTCCCAAAGCCTACTCTAAGGGAGAGAATATACCTGTGATGTGAATTTTAAAATGCACTGCCCTAATGGAATGACTTCTAACTTGCTGAGCAGAACTGTATTTTCTGCGGCGTCTCTACAACTTTTTTGATCTAGGAGCACTAAGTGTGTGCTCACTAGTCCTTCAGTTGCTCATACCATAGAATTTGGCTCTATGATTTGTAATGTCCATTTTAGCTTGAGATGCCTCTGATTATTTTCTCATAATGTCAGTTACTAAGAGGAGAAGGTTAGTGAAGTAAAACAGTTCTTTAAATCAGATGTGGGAATAAATTACTTTAGGAAATTTCAAGCAAGGCCCAATCTTGTTCTTTTTGTGCTGAAAGAAGAATCTTTTTGAAACAGAGAATGTTAACAGTTGTGGTGAGTGAGTTTAAGATTGAGAATCAAGAGACTTGGATACAGTCACTAGCTATTTGGGAGATTGCTGGATTTACATGTAGTAAAATGTTTATAAGGGTTTATACCTAAGTTAATGAGGATCACTGCAAGTTCACTGATCCCTTTGTTTCTTCTCACATGTGCTGTTTTGTTTTGTTTTTTACAAGATTCTCCTTATACATTTTCTAACACCAATGCATCTGCATTGAATTTTCTGCTCCTTTCTCCCTGCTTAGTACTTCCTACCATTTTCTGAATGACTAAGGAGGTATGCTGCAACATCCTGCTTCCTTGCCCTTTGGGTCTTTGGAAATACTGTCTGCTCTCCCAGACTTGTAGAGTAAATAATGGGCAAAGCAAGCATGGAGAAGATAGCTATTTTACTGTTGGTGGCAAGAAATGAAGTCTGAGCAGATTACTAGGCAGTTCTTACGTCATCATCATCATTCTTAAACTAGCACTGCCATTTTCTAAGCACTTACTAGGTGTCAGACTAAGCACTTTGCCAAGTTTTTGAATACGTTATCTCAAGCTTACTTTTTTTTTAACTAGTTATTTTTACTTCGTGGCTATTATGTGTAGTGGTGCTATATATGAACATGGCTATTTGTGCTGAATAGTGTTTTTAAGGTGAAATGGAAACAATTTTTAATTTAGTAATTAGACTCAATGAACTGTGATGATACCATTTTTCACATTTTGTATCTGTTCCTAGGAGGTTTTCAGAAATTAACTTGAAGTGATTTTTTTCCCCTTCCAAACTTTCCCAATCCAGAACACCTTGATGCTGTAAAAACACACTAGCTTGAGGTCTTGGTTCTTGTCTTTGCACATAGTACATGTTCAGGTTCCTTGTTTCCATCTTATACAGGGACATCTTGAGGGGAACACCTCTCTAGCAAATCATCATGGCTTCTTGTCATCCTTATTTTGTCTCTTGTTGTTGTTGCATACTGTCTTCTGCATATACTGTGTTTCTCAAAGTTCTTTCTGCTAGTAGCAAGTTTCATTGACCCAGTATTGAGGAACAAGATTAAATATGATCCTAGGACAGTAGAGTTCCTAAAGTAGAGTTACTTAAATCTTTGAGGTGGTTGAGAATCTCTGTAGGTAGTCAGAAACAGCAAAGAGATCAGTAAGGCCCAGAGCAACTTTATGTCTTCCTGGTACTTTTTGACATTTTCTGCAAGAAATAACTTTACAGCCCTTTGCTGCAGTTCAGGGCCTTCTTCTAGCTATGTATCTTTTTTTCAGATTTAGTTCAAGTATGCTAGAATTTTACATATTTCATTTCCCAGTGAAACATTCACATGTGATTAACAAACTGCTAAGCTGTAGTTCTGAATGGTATTAGTACTGGCATATGAAAGCCCTTTAGCTACAAAATGGTAATACGAGTGAACTAAAAACAACATTGTTTGCGTGCCACAACTAGGTCTTGTAAATTGCTTTATGTCTTGCTCAGCATCTAGTTCAACGAAAGTAATAGATGTGCATTTGACATATTGGTTTTGATATGAATTACGTGGAAAGCCTCTTCATCAGACTGTGGTAAAGAAGGGGACTTCAGTCTGATAAACCTTTACTTTTTCATCCTCTATTATATAGCTAGTACCTGGCACATGGCAGTTATTCAGGCGGGGCTCAGTGTTAAGTATTTTTGCACTAAAAGAAACGTTTGTTTTTCATATACAGCATGTTATGAAGTGAGGATAGTCATTTCAGTTTAAGAAATCAGAAGACTCAAATACTAATTAACTTTAGTTGCTGGCTATCTTTAATTTAAGAATAGTAAAATTTTATCAGAGTTAAGTAGAGCACTGAACTGTGATTAATAGCACAGGCTTTGCAATCATGGACTTAGAATGAAAGGTTTAACTATGTTATACACTCATTGAATGCCAGGAACCAGACCATTGTATGCTAGTGATAAAATCACCTGTCATTTGAACATTGTAGCCTACTTTTGGTTATTAGAAAAATTTATACTTAACTTTTCTCAATTCTCAGTATGCACGTTTTAGATTATCTCAAGTATAATAATGTAAAGCCAAGTTTGCTTGTTACTTTGTTTTCTAAGGTATCTGAGAAGTCAAAGTATGTACTTTTTTAATTTATATTTTTATTTATTCCTAGGCCTATCATGGTCACCATCAAGCACTAGAAGTGTTGGTACAGTCTTTGTTAGATCTTGACGTGAGAAATAGTAGTGGAAGAACACCCTTAGATCTTGCAGCATTTAAGGGCCATGTTGAATGTGTGGATGTACTCATTAATCAGGGAGCCTCAATTTTAGTAAAAGATTACATTTTGAAGAGAACACCTATACATGCTGCAGGTATGTTAAAAGTTATGCATGATTTTAGTTACCACTTTCTGTCTAATACTCTTTTCTTTTTAAAATTTTTGTGTGTTGTACTGGTAATTATTTTAATAATGTTGACTTAAAACAGTTGAATGAGGAGTGTGCCTGGATGGCTCAGTTGGTTAAGCATCTGACTCTTGACTTCGGCTCAGGTCATAATCTCAGAATCCTGGGATCAAGCCCTATGTCGGGCTCTGCTCTGCTTGTCCCTCTTTCTCTGCTCCTCCCTCCTTTTGTGCACATGCGCTCGCTTGCTCTCTCAAATAAATAAATAAAAATCTTAAAAATATAAAAGGTCAGATGATTCTTTCAAGGAAAAGCCAACAGCAAGATTATGATTGCTTTGAAACATTATCTACCTTAGAAATTGGATTTATGGGGCGCCTGGGTGGCTCAGTGGGTTAAAGCTTCTGCCTTCAGCTCAGGTCATGATCTCAGAATCCTGGGATCAAGCCCTATGTCGGGCTCTGCTCTGCATGGACTCTGCTTGTCCCTCTTTCTCTGCTCCTCCCTCCTCTTGTGCACATGCGCTCGCTTTCTCTCTCAAATAAATAAATAAAAATCTTAAAAATATAAAAGGTCAGATGATTCTTTCAAGGAAAAGCCAACAGCAAGATTATGATTGCTTTAAAACATTATCTACCTTAGAAATTGGATTTATGGGGCGCCTGGGTGGCTCAGTGGGTTAAAGCCTCTGCCTTCAGCTCAGGTCATGATCTCAGGGTCCTGGGATCGAGTCCCACATCGGGCTCTCTGCTGAGCCCGGAGCCTGCTTCCCTCTCTCTCTCTCTGCCTGCCTCTCTGCATACTTGTGATCTGTCTCTCTGTCAAATAAATAAATAAAATCTTTTCTAAAAAAAAAATAAATAAAAGAAATTGGATTTATGTGGTAGTCTAACTTCGGAAATAACTTCATCAGTAAAACAGTGAAATATTTTTTACTTCTTTTTGATGGAAGTTATTTTGGATTGGTACGTGCTGTCATTTAACAGTTGGTGAACATTTTAGATTCCTGTACCAGAGTGCTGCATTAAACATACAAAAGCAGGAGCTATAGGGCACCTACTCTATGCAAGATCTACTCCATGGTGTGATTTTGTGATGTTACAAATGTGTGAAAATGCAAAATTATGCAATTTTGTTGTTCTATGACTTGGTACTGCTGTATACCGCTAGCAGATGTAGATTCACAACTCTCTACAAGAATTACTACAAGTCAGTATTTATTTTATTTTATTTTATTATTTTTAAGATTTTATTTATTTATTTGACAGAGAGACAGAGAGAGAGGGAACACAAGCAGGGGGAGAGGGAGAAGCTTCCTGACATAGGGCTCAGTCCCAAGACACTGGGATCATGACCTGAACCAAAGGTGGACGTGTAATGACTGAGCCACCCAAGCGCCCCTGTATTCATTTTAAATAGCTAAGACTGGTATACTGGAAGAAATCCTAACCAAGTATTTTTTTTCACCCCCAGTAGGCCTCCTTTATATGATATGTTTTTACAGAGCGATTTTTTTTTTTAAAGATTTTATTTATTTGACAGACAGAGATCACAGGTAGGCAGAGAGGCAGGAAGGGAAGCAGGCTCCCTGCTAAGCAGAGAGCCCGATGCGGGGCTCGATCCCAGGACCCTGGAATCATGACCTGAGCCAAAGGCAGAGGCTTTAACCCACTGAGCGACCCAGGCCCCCCCAACAGAATGATTTTTAAGGATACATTTTAACATGGATCTTGGACTTTACTTCTAGTCGGTTAGGAAACTTGCATTTTTGAAGACTCTCGGTAACGCCCACTATTGCTCCATAGCAGTCTTTCAGAAATTATCAGAAATTCAAGCAGGGCTCAAAATGGTAAAATTTTTAAGTGGATTAAAATTCCTAATAAATGTGTATATATAAACTGCTATATGGTAAGAACTAAGAAGTCAAAATGCCATCCTTTTCTATTATCTTATTCTGAAAAAAAAAAATGAAGTTTATATATACCATTCTGCAACTTAAAAATTTTTGTGTTGTAAGCACAGATCATTTGCAGAGCTGATTTAAAGCTTTCATGGAGTGGTTTGCACTATTAATTGATAAATATTGAACCAAGACACTAGCCAGTCCCTCACAGTGGCTAACCAATGTCAGATAGTCTATATATCCTATCCACTGAAAAAGCTACAGGTTATTATTGGTGCCTACCTATTTAATAAATGCAGACCTGGTTCTGTAGATACCTTTCAAATGTGGAGATTGTTAGAGAGCACCTTAGTTATAAGTCATGAGGAGGACATTGCAATTTTTTTTCCAAAAGGGAACCCGTTTTCTCCTACAGTGATGTTATGCTTGATGTTTTAGGTATTGAACTTATAAAACACAAAAAACCCTCAGGAGCTAATGTGAACTGAGTGTGAGTCCATTAAAGAAGTGGCAGGCCAAGCAATTTCCTTGATGCATCCCCAAGTGAAATGCTTCAGCGACAGCTGTTGATTACATTGAGAGCTGCTGGCAGAGTGTAGCATTTTGTACCATATTATTTTGTACCATAAGTCTTAATAAATAACTATTGGAATTTAAATAGCTGTTAGAAGGTACTGTAGAATATTAGGGCACCTAGCTTTCTTTCATTACTTTGTCTTTTAATTAGGAAGAACAGTGATAGATATTCCTTTTTGCATCATTATGTGACTTACATATTTAAGCTTCAGATTTTACTGTATTATGGGAAGGACCTGAATTTTGCAGAGGATTCAACTTACCTTAAAAGCTTACTGTTTTGGAGGCCTGGATGGATGGCTCAGTTGGTTAAACATCTGCCTTTGGCTCTGGGCATGATCCCAGGGTCCTAGGACTGAGCCTTGCATTGGGCTCCCTGCTGAGTGGGGAGCCTGCTTCTCCCTCTCCCCACTCATGCTATCTCTCACTATGTCTGTCTCTCTTCTCCCAAATAAATAAATACCCACCCCCCCCCAAAAAAGATTACTGTTTTCTCTAGGCTACTTCTGTTTTATGCTATTGCCCATCTTATGTTTAGACATATACAGTCTTTAAATAGATTGTTTCTTCTTGTATTATATATGTATCCATTGGAATTCTTTCATAGTACCCAACTAAAAGGTGGCTTAAGTGACAGGTGTTTATCCTCTCACAAAATGTTCAGAGGTAGAGTCAGCTCCGGGATTGATTGATTCAGCAGTGCTGTCAGAGCTCTCTATTCTCTTGCCTTTGCAGTCATGGCACAGAATGGCTACTGCTTCTTTACAGGATTCACATCAAAAATCAGGAAAAGAAGAAGGACTTGTCATAATCAGAGATAAAAATATTTCCCAGAAGCCCTCAGACTTCTTAGCATCTCAGTGGTCAGACTGGACCAAGACTCATCTTGAAACCAGTCACTGGCAAAGAATGTAATTGTGATGGACTTGATCTAATCACAGTTTCATCCCTTGGCTAAAGGCAGATTGCCTCCCCGTGATCACAGTGCTACCACCAAAGCACCAAATAAAATGAGCATTCTGTTGGCAGGGCAGGTGGTGAGGGATGGCTATGGCCGTAATTTACCATGAGGGATTTAAATCTATTCAGTTTCACCAACAAAGGCAATAGAAACCTTTTTTGTATCTATATTTTTTTTCTTTGACTAATAAATTCAGTGATAGGATCTCACAGGTACATCTAGAAAATATGCCCTGATAAGGAAATTTTCTGTTTTACCATTGTAATTACTGAAATTTTATAATATCACTCTACAGCAACAAATGGTCATTCAGAGTGCTTGCGGCTACTAATAGGAAATGCAGAACCACAGAATGCAGTAGACATTCAAGATGGAAATGGACAGTAAGTTCTAATAATTTTTAAATTATTTTTAAAGATGTATGTTGATCTTCATGCTATTCCCCTATTTCAGTAAGTCTGTCATAGTATATTAACTGAATAGCATCAAGTATAGTTTTCTCATCTAAGTATACTTTAAATTTGCATCACAAAAAGGCATGTTTAGAAAACAGGCCAGCACACTGTTTAATTGTTTTTCTTGGAGTGGAGTTTTAGGTGGTTAACACTGAACCTATTCCTGTTGTTGCCCAGGACTCCTCTGATGCTGTCTGTTCTCAATGGGCACACGGACTGTGTTTACTCACTGCTGAACAAAGGAGCAAATGTAGATGCCAAAGATAAATGGGGAAGGACAGCATTGCATAGAGGGGTAAGCAAAAATATTCCTATTGCCTTTAATCAAAAATTTCTTAGGATCTCATTTTCCCTAAGACTAAACTAGGCTGTGTTTATTTTTCTTCATGATATTTTTACTAAATAGTTTTGGATCACTAATTTTAAACAGCTACAAAACACAACTTAATTTAGGAAACAGTGTTGGAAGAAAATTTTAAAATCCAAAAACCTTGAGTTGACTTAGTGTCCATTTTACTTTTTCTCATTATTACAATTATTTTCTTAAACATTTTTGTCTTTTCCCCTTTGCAATCATTCACCTTTTTTGCCTTCATTGTTTTCACTGATTTATAATTTCCTTTATTCCTGTTTTTCATAATACTTGTGTTTTGACAAAGTTATTGCTTTACATGAATTTTTAAGCCTTTTCCAATAAAAATACTGAATTACTAAAAAAAAATGATAAGTGCTTTGATTGATGGACAAATATGGGGAATATAGAGTTTAAAAATTTTTTAAATTGGCATATAGTACCCAAGATAATATATTCAAATACCTATAAATACTTTTTCTTGCAGGCAGTTACAGGCCATGAAGAATGTGTAGATGCATTACTTCAACATGGTGCTAAGTGCTTATTTCGAGATAGCAGGGGCCGGACACCTATACACTTGTCAGCTGCCTGTGGACACATTGGTGTTCTCGGAGCCCTTTTACAGTCAGCAGCATCTGTAGATGCAAACCCAGCCATAGCAGACAATCATGGATATACAGCACTTCACTGGGCCTGCTACAACGGTTGAGTATACAATTATAAATCTACATTAAATGCTTGTTAGTGTACCAAGTAGAGACAACAAACTATAACACACTATGATATTCATGAATATTTATTAGGCAACTGTGAGATCAGTAGGAATATAAAAATACTATACCTATGTAGTTGTAAGCTTACTCCTATCACTAGTCATGGTAAAGGCAAGGCATTAGTTTGTCAAAGATCTTTTGATATAAGCTCATCGTTAAGTTTGAAATTTTTCTTAGATCTTTGCTTCAACAGGTATTTTTGCATTTTTAACATACTTCTATTAATACTTAAAATGTCCTTTATATATATAATATGCTTATAGTTTGATTTTGTTCTTTTACTTTCTAAGGGTACTTGTATTAGGGGGGAAAGGGTAGCAAAAAATAAAAATGTATCATATTCTAAACTGAAATCTGTGTATGTTTTCTGAGCTCATTGCAAGATAGATCCTTCTGGCAACAGTAACCTGTATGCTCAACATTTTAAGGGAATAAAATCTTAGCAGATCACAGACCTAGAAAGTTAGAAGCTTTTATGGTTAAGTTAACTTTGCTACATGATCAGAACATACTGACCTTTGGCTTCCTGGAAGTTTACAGCCAGTCAGTCCTTTTATAGGTGGGCTCACTGACAGTCACTCAGAGAAGTATAAAGCTGTTTAAGTTTTAAATGTTCAAAGTGAAATTTGGCTTATGAAATGTCACTAACTAAGGTAACTTAAGTGAGGAGGCATGTTGAGAGATAATGATTTTTTTTTCCTTGGGTGGGGCCACAGATTTGATCATGTTAGAAAATGCTAGGGTATATTATGTATATTGTAAACATCAACTCTATCAAAAGTTTGGGCTTAGGGCTTTAGCAGGGATATGAGGGGATTTTTAATTTGTTTTGAATTTCATTGTAGTGTTTAGATTACTCTTAGTTTTGAGAGCATACCTGAAAAACTAGTTCACAATTCTAATAACTTTCCCTCAAAATATTAAGAAAATATGAATTGCTTCTTGATATAAATATTGACTTACTTAAAAAATAAGTATAGTATCTGTTCTAAAATCCAGCTGACTGCCTTACCAGAGAGTTGAGGTTTCTACCTTTCTGTAATGTGCTCCTTCATGGTTCTTTTACTGGAGCCATCTTGACAGATAATGTTGAGTCACAGTGAAAAGGGAGAAACCTGAATCTTGCAAAATTATAGTTAGTTAAATATTTTATAAGTATTTTCTAAAATGCAATATTTGAATTTTTGTATTAATCCTTGTGCCAGAATTGAGAGTTCTAATCTTTTGCTGTGAGAAAGTTTTTGTCTCTTCTTGAGTATTGTTCTGTGATGACTCTTGGGCATCCATCATCTCTGAGTACCATCTCTGATACCATATGTTGGTACTATTTGTTGGTACCATCAAAACTTGAATAGTTAAATGTATTGCTAATTCACAAGCTCAGTTTAGTCTGTTTCATTTTTACTACCTTAGATCCTAAGCCAGAAGAGTTTTGAAGATTAAAACCTTTGGATTTCAACTTCTCTTTTTTCTTTTATACTCAGTAAAATTGGTATTTAATGAATATAGTGAAATGGCCAAAGATTAGTCCTGAATTTAAAAAGATAACTGTATTTTGCCATTGGAATTTGATTTTTTATAATATAACAACATTTTGCAAGTACGAGAAAAACCAAAACCATCGAATGTTGTAAGGAAACAATACAGATGTGAGTTTTACCATACTACAGATGTGAGTTTTATTTAAGAAATGAAACTGGGGGACGACTGGGGGGCTCAGTTGGTTGGGTGACTGCCTTCAGCTCAGGTCATGATCCTGGCATCCCGGGATCGAGTCCCGCATCAGGCTCCCAGCTCCACGGGAGTCTGCTTCTCCCTCTGACCTTCTCCTCGCTCATGCTATCTCACCGTCTCTCTCTCTCAAATAAATAAATAAAATATTAAAAAAAAAAAAAAAGGAAATAAAACTGGGGTTTTTTTTGTTTTGGTTTTTTGTTTTGGTTTTTAGAGAGGGCTGGAGAGTAGCAGAAGGAGAGAGAATCTTGAGCAGGCTCTATGCCCATCAAAGAGCCTTTGTAGGGCTCAGTCACAACCCTGAGATCATGACCTGAGCTGAAATCAAGAGTTGGATGCTTAGCTGACTAAGCCACCCAGGCATCCCAAGAAATGAAACTGTTTTGAAGCAGATTTTTATTGCTTGGTTCTTTGTTTCTTTTTTAATATATCAGTGAGAATTAACCATTGGAAAAAAATCACACAGTAAGCTATCTTTACTCCGGCAGGGCATTTAGTTGTACATAAACTGCTCTTGTAACTGCCCTTTGGAGAGTTACTATTATGACATTTCTTTTCAGGTCTTTATGGAGAGCACTGTTTCCCTAAAGTGAATTCCTCCTACTCTGTTACTGCTAAATTTAGATTCTCTAAGCACCTTGTGTACAGGAGACAAAACAGACAAAATTTTGCATGAACTACATGCTTAGTTGCCATTTAAAGATCATAGCAGATGTGTCTTAATTTTCAGACAGTAGCAGATTTGTGCAGATTCTGAATTGAGCTGAAAGGAATTAGATGTGTGTTGGCTATACAAGCAGTCTAAAATTAACACCATATTTATAGTTGAAAGTCTTTCATAATTTGGCATTCTGAGAGTAGAATATGTAAAATGGTTTTACTTCCACTAGTAATTATTCCATAGCTAAAAACAAAATTGGAAGCACTCTAACAAACCAGAAAACAATCTTTGTCTCAAAATTGAAATGATGACAAAGTTTTAGAAAAGAATTGGTTATACATACTACATTTAAAGTCCAGATTTTCAGTTTATATAGTCATTCAATCACAGAACTTAAGAATACTTATATTATCCTTTGTTTCTTTTAAAAATTGATAAATTTTTTTGAAGCTCTAAGTGTCCTCGGAATATCCCTCTGAAACATAAAGAGACCAGTTGTATCATCCTTTCATAAATGAGGACACAAAATTTTCAGCTTGATATGATTGCTGGAAGTAATCAGTAACCCAGTACTCTCTTTTTGCAGTATACAGTCTACTCAGTAATTCTCAAACCTTCCAGTCTCATGATCTGGGAGTTAGAGCCATCAATATTTACTGTATTGGAAATGAGAACTGAAAAATTTAAGGATATTTATTAATTTACTTTAAAATAATAAATTCATTAAATGTTAATATAAATAACATTTTTATAAAAAATAACTTTTTTTCAAAACAAAAAACAATTTTAGTGAGAAGGGTAGGAAATTTCTTTATTGGCTAATTTAAGAAAAGACTAGTTTGCAACCATACCCCAGGGTTCCCCAGACTCACACCTTGAGAACTGCTATTCTAGGGTGATAGGAAACTCTTAAATCTATACTGGACAACTTTCCATGGCTACTTCCTTGTAATGAGTTGTTATTTGGAGAAAGAATTAAAGCAAGTCTTCTCAACCTCAGCACTATTGCCATTTTGGCAAAAATTCTTTGTTGTGAGGGACTGCTGGTGGATGGAAGGTTAGTTTAGCAACCTCCATAACCTCTACCCGGTAAATGAGAGTAGCACCCTCTTACCTATGCCCAGTTGTGATGAGCAAACATTCCTCCAGACATGGCTGAATGTCTCCTGAAAGGCAAAATTGCTCCAGTTAGGAACCACTGGACTAGAGAAAATAACTAACATAAAATGAAACAGTTATAGGCTTCCTAAAACTTACTTTCTTTTCCTGGTAAAAACAATTATAGGATAAAAATTAAGTTGAGCTATTATTTGAGAATGATAGAGTAACTAAAAAGAAAATAAATCTAGCATCACTTTGTTAGACAAATATTGAGTCATAGAAATAAATAAATAGCCCGTATAAGAATCTAATTTATTCCTAAAACAGGTTCCAAATGACTAATGAAAGAAATGACGTAACATTTCATTTGCAACAATTATTATAGCAGTTGGGATATTTTAACTAAAATCCTTGCTTTAAAAATTAAGAAAATCTGACGTTTGGGTTTTTCCCTGTCTTCAGAAACTGTGGGCCTGGGAATCTGGTTCAGTTGTTTGAGTGACTCATGATTTTTGACTCAGGTCATGGTGTCAAGGCTGTGGGGTCAGCCCCGTATCCGGCTCCACACTCAGTCCAGAGTTTGCTTGAGATTCTCTCTTCCCCTCTTCCTCTGCTCCTCCCCGAATTACTCACATGTGCAAGAGTGCTCTCTTCCGCCCCTCCCATGCCAAATAAATAAAATCTCTAAAAATAAATAAAAACTGTGGGCCTATCTATCAGTAATCTATACTTGTCCTTCAACCCAGCAATATCATTTCTAGGAAATTATCCTACAAAAATACTTTAAAAAAAATACTGGAGGGAGCCTGGGTGGCTCAGTGGGTTAAGTGCCTACCTTCAGGTCATGATCCCAGCAGGCTCAGAGTGGGGAGGGGAGTCTGCCTCTCTCTTGGGCTCCCCCCACCACTTGGGTACACTCGCAAAAATAAGTAAAATCTAAAAAAATTTTTAAAAATAAAGTACTGGAGGGGCGCCTGGGTGGCTCAGTGGGTTGGAGCCTCTGCTTTCGGCTCAGGTCATGATCCCAGGGTCTCGCCCTGCAGGTCGAGCCCTGCATCGGGCTCTCTGCTTGGCAGGGAGCCTGCCTCTCCCTCTCTCTGTGCCTGCCTCTCTGCCTACTTGTGATTTCTTTCTGTCAAATAAATAAATAAAATCTTTAAAAAAAAAAATAAAGTACTGGAATATTTCATTACAGTATGTTTGGTTATATAACAGATGCAAACTAGCAACCACCTCAAAATACATAATTAGAAATTAAAATCATTTATGATATACTTTAATGCTGTGAAGTTTTTCGAAAGATTCAAAAGTTAGATTTCTATATATGTTATTATAGAGGGATATATACTATTTATTAAGTGAAAAGCAAGTTGCAGAATTAAAAATTTTCATAAAAATTTTAAAAGGAAGTAGCACATGTTTATGTGCATGCAGTTGTATATGCCTAGAAATTTCCTGAAACTGTTTAGGTAATAGTGGTTACAATCTAGAAAGTGGAACTGGAGATGGCAGTGGGGACAGAGACTTGTACTTTTTCCCTCTAGACACTACTGTAGTATTTGAGATTTTATAATCAGCTCATTACTAAAATCAAAATACTTACATTTTGAAGTTAATTATGCCACATAAATATATATTAATTTTAAAGTTATATTAGGCTACATAGGACTTTTTTTTTTTTTTTTTTAATGACTAAATAGGGGCTCCTGGGTGGCTTAGTGGGTTAAAGCCTCTGCCTTCAGCTCAGGTCATGATCCCAGGGTCCTGAATCGAGCTCCACATTGGGCTCTCTGCTCAGCAGGGAGCCTGCTTCCTCCTCTCTCTCTGCCTGCCTCTCTGCCTACTTGTGATCTCTGTCTGTCAAGTAAATAAATAAAATCTTTAAAAAAAAAAAAGACTAACTGGTCATCATAAAAAAAATAGAGTAAGTTTTTCCCCACAAAACGAGTATTTGTTGTGTCAGTAATAAACTGCTATTAAATTACAAGAAGCTTCTGAATTCAGGTCTTGAGGTCATAGTTTGGATTTTAAAACTACTAGAAATGTGATGTTCAATGCATTCAGTGAGCTCAGTTATTTTTAATCCACATGAAGTTTTTTCTTGTTTGTGTTAGGGATATGTGGGTATATTTGGGCAATTATCTTTTTTGGATTTTAATATCTGATTCTCATTTACTTATTTAGGTCATGAGACATGTGTAGAACTTCTTTTAGAACAGGAAGTTTTCCAGAAAATGGAAGGAAATGCTTTCAGTCCTTTGCATTGTGCTGTGTAAGTAAAGGCAGGTGAATCAGAGTTGGTTTGACTATTTAAGAAATACACCATTGCTGTGAGAGTGATCACTCTGTTACCTTACACAGGATAAATGACAACGAAGGTGCTGCTGAAATGTTAATTGATACTTTAGGTGCCAGCATCGTGAACACCACAGATTCAAAAGGAAGGTAGGAATTCAACTACATAGGAAATAGCTTGACTTGCAATAGGAAAAAAAAAATTTAACTACTAGATTAGTGTGGAAGAATTAACAGAGAACCCATTATTAAGTAAAAGTTGATTTTTATATTTGGAAGTATAAATTGTCATAAAATCTTAATGTTTATAGTGTATTATGAATTACATAATTATATATGTAATATATATTAATATTTATATGCAATATATAATTCTCATTATAAAAGGCTTTTTTATTACGATTTTTATCCGGTCTTTCTCTTTAAAATCTGTAAAATGTAGGATTCCCTCTCCTTTTCTTAAAGGTATGTTTGTTACCGAAGATGATGATTGATAAATTTAACAGTTTTCTAAATATAAATAAAAGCTGGAGATGAGTCCACCAGTTGTAATAGGTGGCAATATTGGATCAGGATTTATTTCTTCTAAAATTTCCTTAGTGATGTAATTTTGTTTAGCAGTTTTATGTTGTACTAGTTTAATTAAGGGCCTTTTATATTATCAAATACCAATTACTCTGGCAGAAATTAGTAAGCTCCATTAAGCCCATTTGTATCCAGGCAATGATTTTATAGCCTAATATGTAAACCCTTGGAAATTACTTGTCATAAATTCAGGGACAATTTTTTCTGGAGTACAAGACAAACAGATTTAGTGAAATCTTCCCATTTCTTTGTATTACAGAACCCCTCTCCATGCGGCTGCCTTCACAGACCATGTAGAGTGTTTACAGCTGCTGCTCAGCCATAATGCTCAAGTCAATTCTATAGACTCTTCTGGGAAAACACCTCTCATGATGGCCGCCGAAAATGGACAGACAAATACAGTTGGTAAAGACAGTGGTTAAGGCTTGTATTATTCTAATGCTATAATGCTGTATTGCTTATGTGTGTTTAACTTATGGAAAACTTAGATCCCAAGCCTTCTGACTCTGTCAAATTTGCCACAGTTATCTCCTGAGATTTAAAACCTTTAGCATGCTTTCAATCCACATTTTTATCTAGGGCCAAAATGTTTTCATTTGCCCTTGCTGATTAAACAGTCTTACTAATAGCAAGGCAGTATAGTATGATAATGGTAAAGACCCTGGCTCTGGAGTTAGATGGATGGCATATGAGTCCTAGTTCTACCAGTTAAGTGACCTTATGACTCAATTTTTTCATTTTTGAAGTTTAGAAAAGTAACAGTGCCTGCTTTGTAGGGTTATCGTGAGAGTATGAATCCAGAGTGCTTAAGGTATTATTTGAAATTTAGTAAGGTCTCACAGCATAAATGTTGCCATTGTGTCTGTGATTTACAGGATAACGTGATGATACAGTGTATACATTTTAGGTTACAGTATTTTTCATAAACTTTAACTAGAGGGATATTGTTGTTTTGTATCTTTATTTCTCTACAGTGAGTTTATTAGTAATCTAAGATACATGTTCATAAATATAAGACTTGATGTAATTTTTCTTGCCAGAGATGCTGGTTAGCAGTGCTAGTGCAGATCTGACTTTACAAGATAACAGTAAAAACACAGCCCTCCATTTGGCTTGCAGCAAGGTAGGTACACATTTTAAGGGTATGTTTTCATTGTTTATATTAACAGTGGCATTTTTCCCAAACTTAGTGAAGCTTTCCTACTTCACTAAACAGAGCTAGAGATCGAACCTCTCTCCTGATCACTGGCATCAGATTTCTTGGGGTAGGGGGGAGGGGATTACTGTCTTGTTAGGCACAATGATATGTCAAAGTCTCCAGTGGGGAAAGTGAGTTTTGGAGTGTAAGTCTAAACGTAATCTCTCCAGTCTTAAATATTCCTGTCCTCTCCCCAACCCTATTCAGACAAATATTCACACATTCAGACAAATATTCAAGGCATTGTTAGCCAAAATAATTCATGGCATGTATATGGTGATGTACATATTGTATGGACAAGAGTTGAGGTTTATTGACTTTATATACTTATCTTTAATGATAACTAAGTTTTTAAGAGTTATTTGCCATAATTTTAGGGTCATGAAACTAGTGCCTTGTTAATACTGGAAAAGATAACAGATAGAAACCTCATCAATGCAACCAATGCAGCCTTGCAAACGTGAGTATTTTCAGTCTGGTGTAAATCTGTTTAATGAAAGTCAACTAGAATAATGTTATTTGACCCCAGCAATAAATGAGGTAAAAACTTGACATGTATCTGTAAACTAGAGAGATTTCAGAATGAATCAAATTCTTAATGTGAGCAGCTGTCTTTCAAGTGACCCCTTAAATCTTAGATCAGAGTCTCCCATTTTTCTCTTTCAATTTCCATTTGCTATTTTACTTTGAGTCTTGGATTAAAAATAAATCAATTATAATACTGGTTCCCGTTCACATGTCAGATCTCTTGAGGGTCCAAAAAATTAGCCAGAGAACCTGTAAATTTTTTCAAAGCCTATTGAAATTTGTGCTATTTCAATTAGTGGGTTTTATTGTATATTCTATTATATGTATTTGCCAACATCATTTTTTAAAACAACTTAAGAATGCAGTTTAGTTAGTAAAACCTTCTTAAACATTGAATCTTAGAAGGAAACAAACAAAAGGTATTGGTAAAGATGGATGGCTTTGGGGGCGGGGGGCAGTGCTATGCTTATGCACATTGGAGGGTTCAGCAATGCACTCTGCACTTTGATTTTGTTATCCCCCATTCCCATCTGTATTGCTGTTAGGACTGGGTTCCTCAATTTTATATTTCTGGGTCATCACAACATAGCAAAAATGCCTTTCAACAACCAGAATTGCAAAAGAAAGTGCATGTGTGTGTGTGTGTGTATGTACTCAGGGCCACATACCTACATGTGTGTACATACATATTGTTTTTTCCCCCAGACCTCTGCATGTTGCTGCCCGAAATGGGCTGACAATGGTGGTTCAGGAACTTTTGGGGAAAGGAGCAAGTGTGCTTGCCGTAGATGAAAATGGTAAGTAGTTCTGTATTTTTCCTTAACCTTTATTTTACTGAAGGTTTTATTTTTCTATTCATATTTGAAGTGAAATAAATGTGGATATTTTGTATTGGTTGCAGAGAAGAGCTGAAATTAATATTGAATAGTACCATGTGGCAAAGAATAAGGGCAAGAAAAATAAGTCTGTATAAGAGATAAACTTCTGAATTTTACTACCTGGTTTAATGTTACCACCTTCATTCATCTTAGTATTCAGAGAATTTGTTCAGTCAGCAAATACTTATCAAGGCCCTTAAGAGCCAGGTTCTTATCTAAAGTTAATCTTCAAGGATGCCTGGGTGGCTCAGTTGGTTAAGAATCTGCCTTGGGTTCAGGGCATGATCCCAAGGTCCTGGGATTGAGTCCCGCATTGGGCTCCTTGCTCAGTGGGGAGCCTGCTTCTCCCTCTGCCTGCTACTTCCCCTACTTGTGTTCTCTTTCTCTCTCTGACAAATAAATAAAATCTTTAAAAAAGAAAAAGTAACACTTTGTTTAAAAAAATAAATTTAATGTTCCTACTTTTCACTAGATCCTATCCACTTAAGCCTACTTGAGACTCTCACTAGCAATTCTTCACTGTGTCCTGTAATAAGGACTTTTGACAGGTAGGGATACTCACCACTATACTAATGAGGAATGAGCAATAAGGACTTTTTGTAGGACCCTTCCTAGATTATTCCCATGTGTATATAAACATTATTTCCCTCATCTTTAAAAATCTTCTATACAAGGGGCACATGGATGGCTCAGTTGGTTAAGCATCTGCTGTCGGCTCAGGTCATGATCTTGGGGTCCTGGGATCGAGCTTCCTGTTCAGCAGGGAGTCTGTTTCTCCCTCTGCCCCCCTTTTGGTTTATGCACTCTCTCTCTCTTAAATAAAATCTTAAAAAAAAAAAAAAACTCCCATTAATCTAACTATTACTGCAAGTACTGCAAAACTGTACCCCTTTGCAGCACAGTTATTCAAGTGTTGACTTGAGGTGGCTGTGCCGCCGCCTTCCCCTCTTTCATTCTCTTCTGAGACCCCTCACCCAGTCAGATCTTTGTTGCCGCCACTTCTTTGCCCCCACCACACTGTTACACCGTCCTCAAGATCACCAGTGATCTCCACAATATTGAGTCAGTTCTTAAGTTCTCATTGTACCTGACTTAATCAGAATTTGGCACAATTGATTATTCCTGTTTCTTTTCTTTTTTTATAGGAATAAGGGTTTTAATATAGAATTTAAAATATATAGGAATAAGGGAGTACCTAGGGATGTGAAGGTTGCAGTCTGCCATAGCAAGTGTCCAATATTTCCCCCAAATAATCTCCATATTTTCCTTTATGCTGCACACTATTACATGGATAAATAGGTACAGATCACTTTAGGTTGGGGTAAGAGGGAGAGTCATTTGGTTTGATTACAGTATCCTCTAGGTGAACCCAGTCTGCCTTCATTCATAAATACCTGGTTCCTTCAATTGATAACTGGGTGAGGGTTTGTAATTTTGCTGTTTTGATGGTTGGATTAAGTAGCCAGATTCCCTGGGACTGAAATTTGTTTTTTTAACATGCAACATTAGAGTTTCAGGTATATACTTTTTTCTTTGTTAAACTTTGTTTACTTGGCTTTTAGGACTTCACAGGTTTTTGGTTTTCACCCGGTTACTAGTTATTCCTTCTCAGTTTCTTTTGTGAAATATCTCCCTAATTTCTTAATATTCGAGGGCTCTGGGACTTGGTCCTTGGTTCTTTTTGCTTCCCCTATCTATATGCAGTCCTTTGGTTCTTTGATACTACGTACATGCTGAGAATTTCTGGATTTATATCTCCAGCCCAGACCTCTCAGTCTCTATAGAGATGTGATCCATTTACAGATCCAGCTGCCTAATTGACAGTACTATGTGAGTATCTAATAAATAGCTCAAACCTAACCCGTCCAGAACTGAATTGACTCTCTCCTTTCCCTGCCAACCCTGTTCTCCCCACAGCTTCCTGATCTCAGTTGATGACAATTCCCATCCTTGAAGTTGTTCAGGATGAAAATCTGGAGTTCTTGACTCCTCTTTCTCATACTCAGTGTACAATCCTTCATATACTACTGATCCACCTCCAGTAGTTCCACGTTTTCCATGCTTACCACCCTGGCCTGAATCCTTCTAAAATATGTGACAAGATACTATTCATTTGAATCTCACTTGACTCACAGTGATCTTCAAGGCCCTTCGTGATTAGTCCACTGCCCTATTTCCTCTCTGACCTCATCTCCTATTCTTTCTTCTCTCCATTCTGTCATGCCAGCCCCCACACACCAGGGATCTATGTGCATTGTGATCTTTATCCTGGCTACTTTCTCTGCCTGGAACACTCTGTCCTCAAGCAAGTTTTTGAGTAAATTCCTTAACTGTTTCAAATCTTTACTCAAGTTTTATCTTCTTAGTGAAGCCTATCGTGAACCAATTTATACTACACCTGTTATAGACCTCTGCCACAGCATTCTCAGTCCTTGTCATCCTGCTCTTTTCTTTCTGCTTTCTTTTTTTCCATAAAGCTTATCTTCAAGTAGATGGTATATAATTTAATTTTTTATTCTGTCGATTTTGTGTCTCCCCCACTAGAATGAATAGAAGCTCCACAGTGCCAGGGAGTCTGTATCAGTTGCATTACTGTTATATTCTAAGTGCTTAGGAGAGTGCCTGGACATGATGAGTGATTATTTGTTGGGTAAGTGATTGTGCCAGGCACTGTGCTCAGTTCTGAAGATAGGATGTGTAGAGTAAGACTGGCTACTTCTTTGTAATGAGTTGATATTTGGAGAAAGAATTAAAGCAAGTCTTCTCAACCTCAGCACTATTGCTATTTTGGCAAAAATTCTTTGTTGTGAGGGACTGCCAGTGGATGGAAGGTGTTTAGCAACCTCCCTAACCTCTACCCGGTAAATGAGAGTAGCACCCTACTGAAAGTGGTTCATTTGGAGTAAACTTAAAATGCTGTGAGAACAGGTAAGAGAGTGTTGAAAGTCTTTCTTACAGGATCTGGGAAGGCATCCCCCCCCACCGCAAAAAAAGGGACCTGCAAGCCAAAATCCAAAGGACAAGTAAAGTGAGGAGAGAGCTTTCTAAGCAGAGAGTGACATATTTAGAGATAGAACACAGGACACAGTAAATATTGGAGTTGTGCCAGAGCCTCTTAGATCAAGTGGCAAAGGATCTGTACACTGGGAAGTTAGCAGTTAGTCTGAAGGGGAGAGCAAGATTAGCATGGGAAAACAAATTAACATTTGCAGGTGAGAGAAGGTGGTAACCAGAATTAAGGTAGAGGCACTGGAGATGAAAAGATATAAATGTTTCTAGAGATCTTATGGAGGGAATCATTGGTACTTTGTGAGAGAAGAAGTCTCATACCTCCTGGCTTGGAGTGCTTTGTGGATGGGAGTGCCATTGTTTAAGACTGGAAAGAGGGAGTAAGAGCTAGATCCATATGGGGGCATGAGAAAATTTCAGTGGAAGCTCCCAAGTGGATAGTGGGACATACGGGTCTAGAGACCAAAAGCAAAATCTACGTTGGACATAAAGATTTGGGAATCATAAGTATGTATAGTCATGAGATCAAAGAAGTGAATGACATCACCTGTAAGTTCAGACTCAGCTTTAAAAGAAATTTTCATTTTCAGTAAATTAGATTTCTGGAAATACAGCTACTCTGGAAATACTCTCTATATAGACAGTAAAATGAGTAGCCTAAAATGCTAACCTTATATGTTTGGCCACATAATGAGCTCTGAATGATTAGCTAGTATTCAGATCTTTGTTGATCATTTTCAGTATTTTTTATATTTTTTCCTTATAAATAAACAAAAGGGATAATATAACAGATGATAATGAAGGTCATCTGTGACCACCTGGGTATCTTCTAACACACTTTGCAATGTGAAATAGTAATCAGGACCCAGAGTTGACAAGTCATAGCAATATATTTCCATGGATTTTCTGGAGGAAGCAAAATATTTTATACTTGCATGGGATAGATTAGACCCTCATCCTGAGGCAGTTTGCTTCTCTTACTTTTCTCTTTAGCTGACCCTATCAACTCCGTGCAGAGGAGAGGAGCCTGCTTTTTGTCATATTCCAACTGTAGAACACTTCTGAGATACTCTTCTCCCCCCCCCACCCTTACTCTCATCCAAGGCATCATGGCCTGTCTGAGGAGTTGTTCTGCCTGCCTGTTCTGCAGTCCAACAGGCACCCTCAGACTTACAGAAGAACTCTTGAAAGACCTCTTTCATTTTGAGTAAACAGGGTTTCATTTAAAAATGCACACCCTGTGTCACTCCTGCCAAGTTTGCAGGAGCATCAGTTGTTTCCTTTGACCCTTGAAAAGAGGGAGAGTTTTGAAGGGAAAAAAATATTTCTTCCTTCTCAAGGCTAATATAGCATGGATAAAAATATATAGGAGAACAGGAAACAGCCAAATGTCCAGTAGCTAGAATGGATAACTAAACCATGGTATAATCACAATAATGGGAATGTATAAACAATGAAAATGAACTGACTATGGTTACATACAACAACATGGATAAATCTCAGACATAATGTTAAGTGAAAGAAGCCAGATATAAAATAATATATACTGGGTGCCTGGGTGGCCCAGTGGGTTAAAGCCACTGCCTTCAGCTCGGGTCATGATCCCAGGGTCGTGGGATCGAGCCCTGCATCGGGCTCTCCGCTCTGCGGACAGCCTGCTTCCT
This sequence comes from Taxidea taxus jeffersonii, assembly GCA_003697995.1. NCBI lineage: Eukaryota > Metazoa > Chordata > Mammalia > Carnivora > Mustelidae > Taxidea > Taxidea taxus. Next base: position 48,731 of record RCUC01154747.1, on the reverse strand, counting down.
CCTCCTTCTCTCTCTCTGCCTCTCTGCCTACTTGTGATCTCTATCAAATAAATAAATAAAATCTTTAAAAAATAAAATAAAATAATATATACTATATGATTCCATTTATATTCAGTTCAGAGAAAGAAGTAAACTATAGCATTTATGAATATAACTAAAACGAAAAGCACAGCCATGATTACCACGTAATTCAGGATAGTGGTTACCTTTATGGAAGAGAAAAGGGGTAGTGAAGGGATATGTGGAGCTCCTGGTTTGCTGGTAATATTCTCTTTCTTAATCTGGAGAGTGGTTACATTAATGATTTTTTTTTTAAGATTTTATTTATGTATTTGATAGAGATCACAAGTAGGCAGTGAGAGGCGGAAGCAGACTCCCTGTTGAGCAGAGAGCTCGATGCGGGGCTCGATCCCAGGACCCTGAGATCATGACCTGAGCCGAAGGCAGAGGCTTAACCCACTGAGCCACCCAGGCGCCCCTGTTTATTTTTTTGATAAAACATTTAGCTATTTAACAAATTATAAAATGTATAAATAATAAAATATATAAATAAAAATTATAAAATATATACAATTGACCCTTGAACAACACAGGTTTGAACTACATGGGTCATTTAATAACATGGATTTTTCATAGTACTATAAATGTATTTTATCTTTCTTACGACTTCCTTTTCTCTAGCTTACTTTATTATAAGAATACAGTTCATAGGGGCGCCTGGGTGGCTCAGTGGGTTAAAGCCTCTGCCTTCAGCTCCGGTCACGATCCCAGGGTACTGGGATCGAGCCCCACATGGGGCTCTCTGCTTGGCAGGGAGTCTGCTTCCTCCTCTCTCTGCCTGCCTCTCTGCCTGCTTGTGATCTCTCTCTGTCAAATAAATAAATAAAATTTAAAAAAAAAGAATACAGTTCATAATACATATAACATACAAAATAAATGTTAATTAACTGTTTTATGTTATTGGTAAGGGTTCCAGTTGACAGTAGGCTATAGTAAAGTTTTGGGGTGTCAAAAGTTGTACAGATTTTCAACTATGCACGGGTTCATGCCCTTAGCCTTTCCCCTTGCTGCCACATTGTTCAACAGTACATGGGTCAACAGTACATATATGAGTATGAAAGCTAAAGCATTTGTATATATAGTAATAGGGAAAACTGTCCAGATGTGTAATAGAAAATGAAGCTGTAAATTAAAACTTTAAGACATTTGGGGTGCATGGGTGGCTCAGTGGGTTAAGCCTCTACCTTCCGCTCAGGTCATGATCTCAGGGTCCTGGGATCAAGCCCCGCATTGGGCTCTCTGCTCAGCAGGGAGCCTGCTTCTCCCTCTCCCTCTGCTCTGCCTGCTTGTGATCTCTCTGTCAAATAAATAAATAAAATCTTAAATAAATAAACAAATAAACTTGAAGACATTTGCTGCTAGAGTTCCATGTGGGGTAATGTTAAACTTGGCATCATTTGGTCTACTCTCACCATTTTCTCTGTCACTTCTTTTTCAAGACAGCATCTTGTACCAGCCAAGGTACCAAATGTTAACTTACTCAGTTTGTTGATACTTTGTATTGCCTTAAGGGAAAAATCCATCTTCTAAAAGAAAGGAAGAGTTGAAACATTGGTTTTGACTTAGGAGTTTTTCAAGTTTACCTGTTTATCTCCTGTTTTTTTTTTCAGTGTTCTGTGTCCCTAAGAGAAAAGTTGATCAACAGCCAAGTGTCATTCCATTCATTGAACACACATCTTTGAGCACCTACTCAGTGCTTCTTCATGAATCTGTACACATTTAGATTTTTCAGTATGTAAGCACTAAATATAACTACAAATTACTAAGATTCTTCCACCACTCTGAAGCAAGCTTGATCAGTCTGAAGGTTTTTGTTTGTTTGTTTGTTTTAATTCTAGTTCTGTATCTTCTGTGAATTTAGGTGGCTATGGATAAGTTTTGAGATCTTGGAGAAATCATCCATCTCTGGGTCTCAGTTTTCTCTTCTGTAACATCATATATATATATATGTATACACACACACATATTCTCCTCCCACCCTAAATTTCTAGGACTTTACTCTTTTCTGCTGATTGGAAATTTCTGAATCATTCTATTAAACCAATTTATCATAAGCCACGTAATTTAAACTGTCTAGAACTAAGGCCATTAGGCTTATTTTCTTATTTCCTGATGTTTAATTACTGAAATTTTATCTTTAATTCTAGGCTATACCCCAGCTTTGGCCTGTGCTCCCAACAAGGATGTGGCTGATTGCCTTGCTCTCATTTTGGCCACCATGATGCCTGTCTCATCAAGTAGCCCTTTATCATCCCTGACTTTCAATGCCATTAACCGTTACACCAACACCTCAAAAACAGTCAGCTTTGAAGCCTTGCCCATCATGAGGAATGAACCTAGCTCCTATTGCAGTTTCAACAACATTGGCGGGGAACAGGAGTACTTATACACCGACGTGGACGAGCTCAATGACTCTGATTCCGAGACCTACTAAGAGGCCGAGCCAGAGGTCTGAGTGAGGAGTTCTGACACTAATGCTTCAGATTGTGCTCTTTCAGGAAAAAGGCACTTTCTGATCCACATATAAATGGAACCTAAGAAGGAAGATCGCAGAGTGAGCAAATAAGAGAAATGTGATGACATTAGGAAGAAGAATTTTAAAGGCAAGTTTTGCAAAAGGAACTTCTAGAATCTTGAAATAGACTTGACCAGAGGAAAACACTTTGATGTCAAGTTACTTTGTGGAATTGTTTAATTTGGTTTTGCAGTGCCAGGAGTAATTTGGGACACTGTGCACCCTAATCTGCTTACACAAGCAACACTATTGTAAAAGAAGAGATAAGAACACTAGATTTAAATTTCACCAATAAAACTACAACTAAATTTAAGGGCAATAAAAGTTTGATACAGTAGGCATTATGTGCACAGCAAATTGCCAAAGGACCAAGTAACTTAAAAGTTTTTAATAGAATGCCATTTTGTGGAAACCAGAATAGGTGAAATGAGACATTATCTAAACCAAACTTTAATATTTCTGAAAAATGAAGCTGAGATTTGGTTTTAAATGTTGATTTTTTTTTTTAAAGAAAACATCTGAAACCTTCGAATACTGTATTAAACCATGAGAGAAAGCAGATGTATTTTTACATTTTTTTCTTTTACATAAAAATTTAAAAATTCCAACTTTTGTAATATTAGAATTAAAAACCAGCTGACTGAGTGCAGTCAGGGTGAAAATACTTGTGATGTAGACATGAGATATATTGAGGTCAGGCCGTCATTGCCCAGTTTTGAATGGTTTAGGTTTAAAATTGAACTATTTTTGTTTGAAAATGTCAAGAATTTCCTAGAAGAAGAAAATTTCATGAAATCAAAAATAGATTATTTTCACCCTATTGCAGCTTAAGTGATTCTGGGGAATGGAGTTTTCGACCTTGCTACTTTGGATGGTACACCTTCATCACTTATGTTAACTTTTGTGCCTCCACAATGGATTGGGGGATTTTTGTTTTCATTGATTAGTGAATAATCAAAAAGGAAAAAAAAAAATCCCTTGTTATTGATAAGTTAACATCATCAGTCTCTTGGAAGGCATTTCTGTATTGGGTCCTATTCAGATTTAAACAAGCTACTACTTGGGGAAAGAAGCAATTGCCTGCTGAATTGGAAGACTTGCCTTTCAAATAATAGAGAAAGGCTGACGTTTAGGCTTTTAAATGACAATTTATAAGGTTCTGCTTTTACTGTAACTGTCACTTTCCCAGTAAGAATGATTTCACATATGTAGAGGGTCTTACAGATCTGGATAAAGTTCCATAAATTTCCACAAAATGATACCCAATTTCATTTTATCCTTTTTGTATTGTGAAACTGGAAACTTTATGACATTGTAAATTTCAGCTGGTTTTTCTGAATATAAAGTGTGAAAACACAGAACAGTATTTTGATCTATTTGATAATTTTGTGGGGTTTTTGAAGAATTAATGAGCATGTACATAGAAATAGTGACTGCTTGAATACTGTATTTACTTGCACTCTTTCAGTACATCAAGATTCCTGTATATTTTAGAGTATAATAAAACACAGATGTGAGTTGTATTTAATGAATAATGTATTTGTATCTGTGCATATTACCTAAAAATCTATAAAGTTTTTAGGGCATTGACTACTAGATTTTAAGCATTTTTTTCTAAAATATTTACAGAAATTATAAATGTAATCTTCCATCTTTTCTTTATAATATAAAGAAGTCATAATGGACCCTTCCTAATTATTAGTGGTAGGAAGGTGAATTTGCATTTTAAAGACAGTGGACTACATTTTCTATTGTACCTTTTGAAAAAAAAAAAAAAACAAAACTCGAGGATTCTAAAAGTATACATATGTGTGCTTTCTCTTTCCTTTTAGGAATTCTCTTCTGAATTCCCTGAGGGAATTTTCTAGAATCTCAGAATTGAAAGAGACCTGAGGTTCATCCAGTCTAACCTCTTAACAAATGCAGGAGTCCCTTCTACAAGGGTGATCTTTCCACCTTGAACACTTCCAGTGACTCTACCTCACCAAGCAGTCCATTCAGTTGTTGAGCAGCTCTAACTGTTAGAAAGGTCTTCCTTAGATGGAGTTGAAGCCTCCCTCCCGGTAACTTCTCTCCTTGGGCCCGGGTCTCAGTCCTCCAAGAGAACGCGAAAACGTTGGAAGGATGAATCTCAGACCCCCTGCCATGTCTTCTCTTTTACAGGCTGTTTGACTTATCTGCTGAAGTGATTTCCAGAAGGACTCATTAAACACAGATTTACCCATCTAATGAAATCCAAGGTGTAGCTATAAAGTAACAAGCTGTTTTTAACTTATCCTCATACATGGCAGAACTTAAATCTTGCATCACTTTATGTAAATGATGCTGTTACTGAAAATATTTGTGAGGTGGTTCTTTCAATCGCTTGCCCACTAGGAAATCTGTTTCATTGCTTTGTGATCGCATTTTGTGATAGTCTATCCCCAGCTTGATCAGCCACTTCCTTTGGTCTGCACCTAATGAGGGGAAATCCCAAACTACTGGTCCACATAGTATTTGAACAGCCCTAGTATTGTTGGAGTACGTACATGGACAACTTCAGTGAATGAACACAGCAGCACAGTAAGTTCCTTTATAGTTACACCTTGTATGTCAAAAGCATTCAGGCCCTGCTCTGTAGTGGTTTTTATACTCAAACAGAACAGAAAAGCCTGTTTGCTTTTTTAACTTCTGCATGAAAGATGACATCTGAAATATCTGATGTGTATTATAGTAATACCAGCTTCTGTTCTAGAACTACTTTGGGGGAAATGGTGGTGATAGCAAATGACTTCCTTTAACAAGACACTCAACTCAAACAGTGCCATTTAGTTCAGGAGCTCTAAGTATAGCTGTCAATTTGGGGTTTAATTTGGCTTACATTGGAACTTTTAAATGAAATAAAGTTTTTAATGCAATAAATCAAGTGTCTTTCTTTTTTATATGTAAACTTCTTTCTCTTTTAATGTCTAATTAGTATTCCAATGAGTTTTTAACCTTTCTTTAAAAACTTGATGTCTTCTCTATAAAAAACTTAAAATTTAGATGAACCTAAGTGGGCCTCTCAAATACATTCATTCAACAAATATTTATTGCTTGCCTGCCATATACTAGAGTGGGAATGGGCAGAAAGTGAGCCTAGAAATTGTGGTGTCCTCTAGGAGTTACATTCTCATCATGAAAAGACATACACCTGAAAATAGAAAGTATAAAATTGTAACTGAGGTAGAGATGAACTGCTAAGGAAGATCAGAGAAAGATGACTTTGGAAAAGAAGATCAGAACAGCCTTCCTGGAAGAGATGACATTTAGGCTGGGCACTGAGAAATATCAGCTATGCTTTGAGCAGGTGGAGAAAGGAGCAAATACCATCTTAGGTGAAAAGAACAAAATCAGTAGTTTGTAAAATGGGTTGGTTGAAGAGAGGATGGAATAGGTGTCAGCCTTTAGCACTCCAGAGCACAAAAAGACCATGCCAACCTACAAAAGAGCTAATTATACACATGTACAGAGATGAGATAACAAAAGTGAGAACAAAAAGATATAAATAGGTGACTGGAAGAGCAGGCAAAGAGGACGTTAATAACCTTGCTCAAAATCATCTTATGCTGGTGGTAATAACTCAGAATGCCTCTAAGTGTTTGTTACTTACTGGGTGAGGTTGTAAGTAATTGAAATACATCTCTTAATCCACACAGCTATCCTAGAAGATAGGTACTATTAATAGTACCATTTAACAGATGAGGAATGAGGCAGAAAGGTGAAGTAACTTGCCCAAGATCACCTGGCCAGTAACTGTAAAGCCTGGATTTAAATCTGGGCAGTCATTTCCATAGTCCACGCTCTTAACCACCTAACAACCTCTAACATGCTTTCTGGTCCTTGTTGAAATTGATACTTTTGAAGTTCGAACACGAGCTTTACAACTAAACTATGTAAGTTCTTTTCCATTTTATTCTCCTAAGTCACTGATTTTAGAAGAAACATAAATGTGACTACAACAGATGTTTATTGCACATCTGCTAATTACCAGAAAGTGTGCTAGATTCTAGACATGTAGCAGTGAAGGAAGAGGTAACAAGATTTGCTCTTAGGATGAGTCCAAGAGAAAGATGTGTACTTAATGTTTCAGTTGCTGTTGCTGCCCCAAATCTCAACTTTAATAATTTATTCTCACTCATACTTTTGCAGGTTGACTGGCAGGCTTGGATCTGCTCCATCTGTGTTCTTCAGACTTGGATTAGACTGCAGAAGTTGTCCAGAACTTCTCCGTGATGATGACAAAAGCACAAGAAGGCAAGCCTTATCACACAAATACAGTTTATGCTTCTGCATGCATCACATCTACTAATACTCCCTTGGCCAGAGCAAATCCTATGGCCAAGCCCAACCTCAATGGGATGGGGCCATTTTGACACTGCGTGTTGGGGAAGGATAGTTTGAGCTCAGTTTCCACATCTCACTTAGCTCTGAAATGATGAGCCGACCAGTCATTGTTTTCAGTTTGTCCATAGGCATTCTTGGTAGTCTTTGCTTTTTACCTGTTCATTCTTTCTTATGGTATCCCTTCTCATGTAGGTAGTTAAGATGTGAAACTGGGTAGCAAAAATATATCTGGACTTGGAAAGTTCTTTGACAGTGCAGAACTGATTAGAAGGTGTTGGATTTACTCTTTTCCAAAGGTGAAGAATTTGCCCTTTCCCTTACCTAAAATCCCACAAGAATGCACCACCAGTCCCCTCTTGTGTCTTACTGTGACATCCCTTCCAAACCAGAGCCCAGTCTAATGGAAGATAGAAAGTAGAGCTTGACTAGTGACTACTTCTAAACAAAACAAACAAACAAACAAACAAAAAAAACACTGGTCCATAAAGCACTCCACTTGGTCTAGATCATTTCTCCATCTCCCCCTCTACAGCGCTTGGTTTTTTTTAAGATTTTATTTTTAAGTAATCTCTCCACCCAACGTGGGACTCAAACCCACAACCTGAAAATCAAGACTTTCACACTCCACTAACTGAGCCAGTCAGGCGCTCCCCATCCAGCACTTGTAGAAGTCTCCATTTCTCCACTTCATTCCTCGTTTTTGTGTCCTCATTTTCTTTGTGGTTTTTTTTCTCCTCTTGTCCTTCTCAGGATTTTTATTGGTCATCTTCTTAACTTAGGACTGAAGTACAGGCTGAAATAGTATTTCCTTAATTAGAAAAGCCAGTAATTTAATCTTAACATATTTTTTCCTCTTTTATCCTCTAAACTTTAAGAAAAGTTGCATTTTCACTTGTAAGACCTATTTAGCACTTTAGCAAACACTTCTTGAGTACATATCCTGTGACAAGTTCCATATAAATACTGGAACTATACCAGGGATATAGCAGTGAACCTGGTAAAGTCCCTGCCATCAGGAAGCTTACGTCTTAGTTGAGGAGACAGACAAGAAAGATAATGGTAATTACTCTGCAAAGAAAGATTTGTGAGAATAACTGGATAACTATTTGGGATTTTGGTATTTGGGGGAGATCCTTGAGGATAAAGACTGCCTTGCCTGTTTGTACACTAGGGGATTACACAAATATTCTGACTTGAAACACAGATTTTGCTGAGAAGTGGAGGAATGTTAAAGTAACAAACCAAAAAAAAAAAAAAAAAAAAACACAAAAAACCCCCCCCCTCCAAAAAGTAACAAACCAATAAAAGCAGGAAAAAAATAGATTGAGAGGTGAGCTAATCCACAAAAGTAAACCTTAGGATTCTGCTGAAGTTACGTAACCCAAAAGCATGTCATGGGCCAACCTAGAGATCGGTTGTCATTTGAATAGAGATAGGTTGTCATTTGATCTGGACTGATTGAAAGTGTTTATTAGATGCCTGCTGGGTCAGCCATCCCCAGTCCATGGCATGTATCTCTTCACCTTCAGCTAGAAACGAAGATGGTACAATGCTTAAGATTGGACAGGTTAGCACTAAGCTCCAAGATTTGAGCTTCATGCTAATGTAATATTGGCCAAGCTCCTCTCCCTCAAAAATGGGAAGTTGGTTCATTTCTGGTACCCCAAATAACAGCAGTGCTGTGAGTAACGTTGTCTGAAACCTAGTAGAAATAATAATGCATTTTTTACTTGATGACCTGCTTCTTGTTAACCTACTTTTGAGCCCTTATGTATACCACAAAGATGTCAGGCCCTAGCACACATGAGAGAAGAGTTGCTTGTGGTTATGATATTCTTAAAATGAATATTTTAATCCAAGAAAATGAATGAAGAGAATTCAAGAGATAGGGACTTCTGGAGAAGACCTTTGTCTTAATCCAACAATGTGTGGGGGCCTGGAGGGAAAGGCCATAGATTGTCTGCAGTTAGGTGACTAATAGGAATAGATACTGTAAATGGTCAAATAGCTTTTACCAGCAGATGTCAGTGAATATGGCAGAGAAAACAACTTCTGAGTTTCAGAACAGTGACCTTTGTGGCATTTTAACTTGCTCTAGTGGCATTCCTCATTCCAGCTCTGCAATAGCCTTAACACCATGTTCCTGGTGCAGCTTAGTAGTCACAAGAGAGAAGAAAACAAAGCTGGAGCTCTTTCAAAGCCTCATTCCCAAAGAGTTGCCATAATTTGGCCTGATGGCTCCCTGGAATGCCTTACTTCCAAGGCTGTCTGCAGTTGAGCTACCTCAGAGTGGACCCAGTTTGAAAAGTAGTCTCCTGGGGAAGTGTTTGTTGAAACAATTATAGGCAAGAGTTTTAATATTGTACTTGCTTTAGGTGATGAATAAGAGCTGAGGCAAGCAATAGATTAACCAAAGTTTAAGAGGAAAAACTGGGGGAATCAATATCCAAAGGAGCTTTGGAAAGCTCTGGCAGAGTTCTAGGAATCTAGAATGCTGTGTGCACACATAAAGCTGTGGCCACCAGTGGAAAAACTGAGACAACCCTGTGTACTCATCTGTGGCTAATTTTGAGGCTCTGCACAAACAAGAAGTGAAAGCAGATTTTCAGCTGCCGGGCTGAGGTTTGAAGACATGCCTTAATGCACATACACACAGCCCCTTTGCAAAAACTAGGAGATTTTTTGTTGTTGTTGTTACAGGTGATTAAGGAAATCTCTGTTTGATGTTTGATCATTAGCTGGCTGCTAAGTTAACTGAGTAAAAATTTCATTGGCCACACATAACAAAGTATACAGACTTTATAGAATTCTTCCTATAAGAATCACTAAATAGTGATTTACTAGTCACTAAATAAATTTAGTGACTAAGAGTCACTAAATAACAAGTAGCAATAACAAATCTTAGGGAGGGAGATAAACCTGATTTCCAGAGTTGCAGTGTTATTTAAAATGTCCAGTTTTCCGGGCGCCTGGGTGGCTCAGTGGTTTAAAGCCTCTGCCTTCGGCTCAGGTCATGATCCCAGGATCCTGGGATCCAGCCCCGCATCGGTCTCTCTGCTCAGCGGGGAGCCTGCTTCCCCCTCTCTCTCTGCCAGCCTCTCTGCCTACTTGTGATCTCTGTCTGTCAAATAAATAAATAAAATCTTAAAAAAAAAAAAATCCAGTTTTCAACAAAAGACTATATGCAAAAGCAAAAAAAAATGGATGGCCCAAACACAGGAACAGCAATCAGAAACTGTCCTTCAAGGACATTGGGCTTACTAGACAAATTATTTTCAAGGAGCTAAAGGAAACCATGTCTAAAATATTAGATGAAAATATTTTTAAATGCCTCACCAAGTAGAGAATATCAATAAATAATATAGAAATTAGATTTTAGGGGAGCCTGAATGGCTCAGTTGGTTGAGCGACCAACTCTTAGTTTCAGCTCAGGTCATGGTCTCTGGGTCATGGGATCAAGTCCACTTGGGATTCTTTACCCCTCCTTCTCCTTTCCCGTCCACTCCCCACCCTCACTTGCGCACATACACTCTCTCTCTCTCTCTCTCCCTCGAATAAATAAACGGACAAAATCTTTTTTAAAAAGTTTTATTTTATGGAACAAGATGGGATCGGGAGGGAGACAAACCATAAGAGACTCAAAACAAACTGAGGGGGTCAGGGGGAGGGAGAGGGTGGTGGGCTTATGGACATTGGGGAGGGTATGTGCTATGGTGAGTGCTGTGAAGTGTGTAAACCTGGCAATTCACAGACCTATACCCCTGGGGCTAATAATACATTATATGTTTATTTAAAAAATTTAAAACTTTTTTTAAAAAGTTTTATTTTAGAGGCACCTGGGTGGCTCAGATGGTTAAGTGTCTGCCTTTGACTCAGGTCATGATCGAGCCCTTGCATTGGTTTCCGTGATCAACAAGGATCCTGCTTCCCCACTTACAGACTCCCTTTAGTATTTCTGTGTGACACAATTAGACTAGCATATACATAAGGGAAGTCCTGGAAGAAAAGAAAGGGGGACAGAAAGGATATTTGAATAAACATGACTGAAAATTTAACCAAGTTTGAAAAATGTTAATGTACAAATTCAAAGAACTCAACACCAAGTAGAACAAATTCAAAAAGATCTACCCCACACACATTCTAATGAAACTATCAGAAGACAAAACAGTAATCTTCAAAGCAAATAGAAACTCAAGAACAAGTAATCCTCAATAAGATTAATGGCTAGTTTCTCATCAGAGTCAATGGAGGTCAGAAGGTTGACCTATTAAAGCTGCTGAAAGAAAAATGTGTAGATCAACAATTCTATATCCAGGACAATTACCCTTCAGAAATGAAGGACAAATTAAGACATTGTCAGATTAGCAAAAATAGAATTTGTCACTAGCAGACCTGCCCTACAAGAAATACTAAAGGGAGTCCTTCAGACTGACATGAGAGCATTAGACAATGAATCACATTCACTAAGAAGTAAAGAGCAACAGTAAAGGTAACAGCAAAGTAAATTTAAAAGACAAGATATAAAAGTATTTTTGTAACTCTTTTTTACTCCTGATTTAAAAGACAGCTGCATAAAGCTGTAATTATAAATCTATGTTGATAGGCATACAGTGCATAAAAATGTAATTTGTGACAACAGCACAAGGTTACAGGAAATAGAGTTACATAAGAGAAAAGGTTTGTGTACTACTGAAATTGTTTTATTAATCTGAACTAGATTTTAAAAAATTAAAATGTTAGTTGTAAATCCCCAGGACAAACACTGAGAAAATAACTATAAAATACAGAAGAAAAGACAAGAGAATTAAAATGGCATCCTAGAAAATATCTAACACAAAATAAGCCAGGAATAGAAGACTAGAGAAACAAAAAAGACAGAAAACGAATAGCAAAATGGCAGATGTGTAAATCCCACCTTAACAGTAATTACATTATATGTAACTAGATTAAGCTCTAATTATACGATAGGCATTAACCAAATGAATATAAAATGTGATCCAATTGTATGCTCTCTGCAAGAGGCCTGCTTTACATTCAACAACACAAGTTGAAAGCAACAAAATGTTAAAATAAATACCATGTAAGTAGCTACCAAAAGAAAGCTGTGGTGGCTGCACTCCTAAATAACCAATGGGTCAAGAAAAAAGTTAGAAAATATGTCAAGGTAAATGAAAACAAAAATACAACATTTCAAAACTTAGATGCTGTGGAAGCAGTGCTTACTGGGAAATCTAGCTCTAAACAGTAAAAAGTAAAAAGGAAGAAAGATGTCAAATCTGTAACCTAATCTTTGACCTTAAAAAACTGGAAGAAAGGAGAGCAGACTAAACCAAAGCCAAGCAGAAGAAAGAAAATAATAAATATTGGAGCAGAAATAAATGAAGTAGAGATTTTAAAATTCAACAAAGTTTTTCCTTTGAAAAGATGGACACAATTGATAGATCTGTAGTGAGAATAACCGAGAAAAAATGAGAACACTCAAGTTACTGGAATCACAAATGAAGAAGGGACATTCTACTGACTTTATAGAAATAAAGTTAGAGTAATGTGAGCTATATACCAACACATTTGCTAATCTAGATGAAAGGGACAAGTTTTTAGAAAGACAAACCATCAAAACTGTTTCAAGGGCGCCAGGGTGGCTCAGTTGGTTAAGCAGCTGCCTTCAGCTCAGGTCATGATCCTGGAGTCCCGGGATCGAGTCCCGCATCAGGCTCCCAGCTCCATGGGGAGTCTGGTTCTCCCTCTGACCACCTCCCCTCTCATGCTCTCTCTTACTCTCTCTCTCTGAAATAAACAAATAAAATCTTAAAAAAAAAAAACTGTTCCAAGAAGATACACTAGGGGCGCCTGGGTGTCTCAGTGGGTTAAGGCCTCTGCATTCGGCTCAGGTCATGATCCCAGGGTCCTGGGATTGAGCCCCACATCGGGCTCTCTGCCCTGCGGGTAGCCTGCTTTCTCCTCTCTCTCTCTGCCTGCCTCTCTGCCTACTTGTGATCTCTATCTGTCAAGTAAATAAATAAAATCTTAAAAAAAAAAAAAGATTCTCTTTAAAAAAAAAAAAAGAAGATACACTAAACCTGGGGTACCTGGGTGGCTCATTTTGTTAAGCGGCTGCTTTTGGCTCAGGTCCTGAGATGGAGCCCTGCATCAGGGTAGGCCCCCCTGCTCAGTGTGGAGTCTGTTTCTTCCTCTCCTGCCCCTCCCCCTGCTGGTGCACTCTCTCTTCCTTTCAAATAAAATCTTAAAAAAAAAAGAAAAAAGAAAATGTAGACCTATAAGAGCTAAAGACATTGAATTAGTAATCAAAAAAATTCCAAAAAGAGAAGCCCGGGACCAAAGGACTTCAGTGATGAATTCTACAAAATATTTAAAGAATTACCAGTCTTGTACCTGGGTTAAGCATCTGCCTTCAGCTCAGCCCCGATCTCAGGGTCCTGGGATTAAACCAGGAGTCTGTTTCTCCCTCTCCCTTTTCCTGCTCATGTGCACTTGCTCGCTCACTCTGAAGTGAAATCTTAAAAAAAAAAAAAAAATTACCAGTCTTATTTTGCAGTCTTTTTTTTTTTAAGAAGTGGAAGGAATATTTCTCAACTCTGTGTGGTTGATACTAAAACCAAACAAAAGTATCACAAGAAAAGAACACAACAGACCAACCAATATCTTTTCTGATTATAGATGTTAAAGTTCTTAATCCAGTCGAACTGAATCTATCACCATCTAAAAAGTATTGTGCACCATGAATATACCTTATGAATACATATGTAAAAATTGTCAAAAACATACTGTCAGAATCCATCAACCCATAAAATCTTTATATACCATTACCAAGTGGGATTTACCCAAGGAATGCAAGATAGTTTCAACATACAAAATTAAATAAATGTAAAACACAATATAGTATCAATACAGTAAAGCGGGGGGGGGGGGGCATTGGTGTATCTCCATTGATGGAGAAAAGGCATTTAACAAAAATCCCATACTTTTTCATGATAAAAACAAGAGCAAATTTTTTCAACCTGATAAAGAGCATCTGTGAAAAACCCACAGCTAACATTATATTTAATGATGAACAACTGAAAACTTACCATCTAAGATCAGGAACAAGTCAGGGATGTCCACTCTCATCACATATATTCAACATTGTACTAGAGGTTCAGACCAGAAAAATTAGGGAAAAAGAAAAAGACATCCATATTGAAAAGAAGTTAAACTATTTGTAGATGACATGACCCATGACCTTATATGTAGAAAATCCTAGGGAATCCACCCTAAAAAGTATTAGTGCTGATAAGTTCAGCAAGGTTGCTGGATACAAAAATCAATTGTATGCTTATACGCTTGCAATGAACAATCCAAAAATGAAATTAAAACAATTCCATTTATGATAACATCCAGAAAAATAAAAAATACTTGGGAATAAATTTAACAAAAGTAAAAAACTTGGGACGCCTGGGTGGCTCAGTTGGTTAAGCAGCTGCCTTCGGGTCAGGTCATGATCCCAGCATCCTGGGATCTAGTCCCGCATCGGGCTCCTTGCTCAGCAGGGAGCCTGCTTCTCCCTCTGCCTCTGCCTGCCACTCTGTCTGCCTGTGCTCACTCTGACAAATAAGATAAAAAAAAGTAAAATACTTGTACACTGAGAACTATAAGGCATCATTGAAAAAGTAAAGACTACCTAAGTAAATGGAAAGACATCTTGTGTTCATGAATTTGAAGACTTAATATTGTTAAAATGGTAAATCAATTTAGGGAATATTGCTATTTTAACAATATTTTAAATGCAATTCCTATGCAAATTCCATTGCCTTTTTGGCAGATACTGACAAGCTGACCCTAAAACTTGTAAGGGACTGCCAAGGACTCACAATACCAAAACAATTTTAATAAGCAAGAACAAAGAAGACTCAATTCCTCTTCCTAATTTCTAAACTTACTACAAAGCTACAGTTATCAGGACAACGCAGTACTTGCTTAAGTATAGACAGATAAAGAGATCAAAATAATATAATTGAGTCTGTAAATAAACCCATTCATCTATAGTCAATAGGTTTCAGTAGGGTACCGAGATAATGCAGTGGAGAAAGAAAGATTGCTGCAGAAGATGGCTTTGAGCAACCCTTCACTCACCTATAAGCACCTGCTGGACCCATAGACTCACAGCAAAAAGGCAGCTAGGACCATCCACACCTGAGAAGGGGTGTTTACCTGAAATAGGGGAAGTCTACACTCTGGCATAGCACTTGCAATATGCTTTGTCTGTTAATAATTCATGAAGTTGTAAGAAGTAGCCTAGTTAAGTCATTAATTTAACATGCATATACTGCCTGGGTTCAAAACCTGGTTCACACAACTGAGTGTTCTTGAGCCAGTGGCTTAACCTCTTTGTCTCAGTTTCCTCACCTGTAATATTTGGATAATAAAGATGTCTACCTCATAGAGTTAGGGGAAGAATTAAGTGAGTCACTCTGCCCAACAAGACTCAATAAATTAAAACGGTATCAATATAACAACCTCTTTTGAGGTAGATTTACACTCTTCCCACCAGTGGGTGGTTTCTATATTTCTTCTCCTTGAGTTTGGAGAGATGGGCTCTACAGCAACTTTACCAATCGGATTTGGTAAAAGACAGCTACCCCAGCCTTCAGAAACTGACAACTCCCCCTTCCTGTCTCTTCTAATGCATGTCCTGTTAGAAGCCTGACTATCCTGAGACCACTGCGCCCACATGGAGAGGCCCAGCAGAGCCTGACACCTGCCTCCCACTGGTGTGCCAGCCATGTGAGTGGAGGGACTATCTTGGAAGTGGGGGCTCTCGCCCCATCACTCTAGCTCTAGAGAGATGAGCTGCTATGGACTTTCCAAATTCCGGACACAAGCCATGAGCAAATTAAAATGGTTATTTCAAGTTACTACATTTCAGAGTAGTTCCATCACTTAGCAATAGTTAATAACACTGATTATGAAAATCTAAACAATAAGCAAATGAGTTGGGGAAGAAGCCTGGGGGAAAGATGATTCATATTACAAATTAAGTCTTCATTTTTGTTTGTTTTACAAAGTATTCTATAAGAGCTTCCCTGTCAAATGTGGATGCTGTTTATTTCCTTGTTTACTGCTAGAAAGAACACAGGAAAAAGAGTCTCCAAGAGTGGTTGAGCTGAATTTGTCTAGTTTGACCCCCTTTTACAGACAGTACCTTAGACCTGAAGAGGGGAGTGAAGGTACCCCAGGTCATGCTGCAAGTTAGGAGGCCTAACTTTGTACTCTTCAGCCAGAACTTTAAAAATATTATTTTATTTCTTGGTTTATTTGTGGTTTTGTTGTGCTACCTTGCAAGAACGAATCTGTTTTGTGACACACACATCCATTTTACACATTCAGTATACACTGCCTGTGTCCCTCAGAAAGGTCTAAAACAGAATTTTATCAGGGCCTGTGGAATATAGGAGCCAACTGTGGTGTACTAATTGCAAAAAAATGAAATTCTTCACCCTTTTCAGATTCATTTGTAATGCTAAAATAGTGCCTTTTATTATATCTTTTTGTCTCCATATTCCACCACCCTAGTAATTATCCTTACACATTTCACACTCCCTATATGATTCACCCCCCAGAACTCAGCACACTGAGATTCAGAGAACACCTCCTTCTTAGTTTTTTTGATGGTCACTGAAAAATTTGGACTACAACCGTTCTTCAAAGATGTGATGTTACTGAAAACAAATGCCTTTCTGTTATCTGCGAATGTGAGGGTTCTTTTACCCTCTTTGTTTTGACATATCCTAAAAACTGATCAAAATGGATAATCCTGAAGAATTTCTCCCTTAAATTGCTATTTATTTTATTATAAATCTTAAACATAATTTTCCCTTAAATTACCATATAAGTCTCTTGGTGAGTCCTCATGGCTGGTCATGAGATGTGACTGGCTCAGGAAGAAGTAGGGCTTCAGGAAACCCCACTAGCAGCTAGGGGAATCATTTAATTGACCATGCCATTCTCCTGCTTAATACACTCTAATGGCTTCCCATAGACACCCAAATGCCTGCCTCGGCCAGCAGGGCTTCCACACCCTGAAGTCTGACAAACTTCTGTGAGTTTGTCAGAATTTGAGTCATTCTATCATAGATAACAAACCACCTCAAAATTTAATGGCTTAAAATAACCCCGTAATATTGCTCATGAATCTGCAACTTGGTCAGTGCAAGGTGGGGGAGGCTTGCTCAGCTCCACTCGCTGGGGCTGTTCTCTGAGGGCAGTTGGATCTGAGCACTCCGTCAGAGGGTTGAGAAGCTGGCTCTGCTGTCAGCTGGGAGCTCAACTGGGGTGAGGGTTGGAGACCTCCATTTCTTCATGAGTCTCCCCACATTCTCTGTTTTTTCCTCAGAGTGTGGTTGGGTTCCAAGAGTGAAATCCCTGAGAGAGAGAACCAGACAGGAGCCATATCATCACTCATGACCTGCCTTTGGAAGTCATGCAATGTCACATCTGGCACACTGCAGCCGTGGAGACAGTCACAGAGTCCTGCCCAGGGTCAAGGGAAGGAGTATAGACCCTACCTCTTGATGGGGACTGCCAAAGTTTTGGAAGAACAAGTGGGACCGGAAAGGTTGCAGCCGTTTTTGGAAAATAGACGGCCACAATATCTTTCATGGATTTTGTTTAGGGGTGTGTGTGTAAATCCTATGTTTAAATGAATCCTAGATGGTAAGCTCTCTCTAAAGGTTTTTCTTTTTCTTTTTTTTTATTGTGTTATGTTAGTCACTATAAAATACATCATTTCTCTAAAGGTTTTCTTATGTGACAAGTTATGACTTCTAGCACAGTGTTTTACGTGGAGCTAATGCTTAATTTTCACACACAATGTTACGACAGCTGTAAGATATCCATAGCTGAATCAATAATTTTTGAAGAATTTGAACTCCCAAGTATATCCTATCTTAAAATCACAC
Source organism: Taxidea taxus jeffersonii (assembly GCA_003697995.1). NCBI lineage: Eukaryota > Metazoa > Chordata > Mammalia > Carnivora > Mustelidae > Taxidea > Taxidea taxus. The sequence goes on along the minus strand of RCUC01154747.1, from coordinate 30,836 downwards.
CGTATGTAATTTTATCTCTATTTGATTACTCAGGAATCATTTTAGAACACTGCAGTTCTTCCACCAATGGTAGGGATTTCAACTGTCACATTCCAATCCTCAGAGAAAATGTACAAGACTGACCTCATGTTCTATAGGAATATTTAGTGTGGAAATGACAAAGATGCTGTCTTTACTTCAGAGTAGTAATATCTTTAGTTGTCACATCAGGACGACCCTATGGCAACAAACTCGGGATTCATAAGATATTTAACTACAAAACAGGTCTTGAAATTAAAGGGCACAGTATCAGAATTTCATTCTGCCAAATCAGGTGCTCATAGATCTATTGGTAATTTTATTTTTAACTGTTCGGCTATTAGATTTTTACTTCAGTGCTAGAAAATTAAAATGAGAAATCTTTCCAAAGGGAAAAAAATGTTGTTTGTTGTTCCTGCCTGCCTAAATGAAATAAGCACACTTGGTGACTCTCTAATCATTCATTCACTCATCCATTCAGCAGTCAACATGTACTGAGTCCAGATTTTATAAGCCACAGGGGCTGTGCCAGGAGCTGTAGACACAAAGATTAGTAGCATGTCGGCTCTGTTCTCAGAGGAGATCCCCATAGTCACAGTGAAGAAGACCCAAACCCCAGCACCAGCTCTAATTTGCATGTGGGCAACTGACTAGCACCTCTGTTCAGTTTTCCTCCTCTGCAAGATGGCCATGTCAAGCCTTAAGGCTCACAGAGGAGGTTAAGGGAGCTATTTATGTGCATGTCCAGCACACAGCTGTCACTCATTCACTACAACTACAGGGCAGCCACTCTGCAGCTCATGTTCTGGCAGAGAGGACCTGGATAAGTATGATGGCCCGATGAGGAACGGCTCTGGGAACTGGGAACAGGAAACATCCTTCAGTGGGAGAAGATTCACGAAGTGCTTGTGATGAAATGGACCTTGAGAGGTGTTTCCCCTCAAAGAGGCCATTTTAAGCAAAGACAATATTGCTGAGACCTGATTCTGCTCAGCACATTGAGGAATTGAGAGAATTCGGCCATGGCTAGGGCAGGGAGCTGGATTCATAGTGAGGGGTCAGCATGGGGCTCAGCACAGGCAGGGGTCCAGTAAGCCTATAAACTTCAGGGAGATGAGAAACAGGAGAAGCGGCATTTGGACTGAGGGGTGTGGCAACCAGCTCCAAGATGGTGCCCAGTGATCCTCCCCTCCTGGCCCGTGTCCTGTTTCTCCTCCCTCATGAGCAAGGCTGATCTGGGTAACCCAACAGGATAATAGGAAAATGATAAAGCATGACTCCTGAGGGTGGGTCATTATAGACACTGGCGTCTACTTGCCCTCCCTTGGATCACTTGCTCCAGGGGAGAATCCAAGCAGCTGACGGAGGTTGTCCCTCTCTAGGCAGAGCTTCGGTACCAGGCCACCTCACAGGTCACCAGCCTGCTCTCTGACTGATTGGTCTGGGGTCAGGTGCCAACTCCCAGCCCAATGTGCAATGGCCAGGGGATGGGGACATAGGGCAGAGCCACCTGTGAGGAAGGGCTGGTCCAGGTGGGCTTTCCTCATCAGGACTGTAGGCAGGCTCACCCCTCAGGAGGGGGCAATGGGCACTGGGACAGACCGTCTGTGAGCAGGGCATGGTTTTGGCTTCTCTAGGAACAGGACTTTCTCATTCCAACGTGAGCACAACTGATTGTGCCTCTCATTTCCTCTGTGAGGAAAACCAAAAGCAGTACAGCTACACCTACATGAGAAACCACACCGACCGACCAACTTCCCCAAGTCTCATTCGTCCAAAAATACATTGGATTTCCTGCCTCTTACATTATGGCCAAGATTGCCATTTGTTTCCTGAATTTCAGGATTACAGTTGACAAAAGCATATCACAACCATTAGTCATAGGTGCATTTTTTTACAGAAAATGATTTCTTCTACTCATTTTCCCTTCCTCCATTTCGTTCTGCCCTCTGGCAGCTGCTTCTTTTTATTGTAGAAGCAATTGTTTTACCACCATTATTTACCTCCCCCCTCATTTCTACTTCGTAAGCAGTTGGTTCTAAATTGTCGAGACAAAGTAACTCAGGGAAAGTTCTAAGTGTTCTGTTCAGAAAGGCAGAACATGCATCCAGCAGCTTCCGAAGTGTTCCCTCGGTGAAGGGGTTCCACCAAGTGTGTATTTAGGATTGCTCTCTCCATCTCTCGCTTTCTCAGGCAGACTTGAATCCTCTTGGCATGAAGCAACAAGATGCATTTTTAAGCTGGCTTCTATTTCTCTGGGGTTTGGGGCCAAGAGCCAAGTGGGCGGCAGCCAGCCACATCTGGCGCCACGAGCGCACCCCTCCTGGCAGGTCCCGCTCGGGGGAGGGCAGGCACGCTCCATAGGCTGGTGGGAGAGGTCCTGTTCCCCTTGCGGTGGGACTTCCCAGGGCTTCCTCAGGAATTGTCAGTTCTTCCTGCTTATTCCCTAAAGATGTGACTCATTCCAAACCTTTGCGAGTGAGCAGTGAATCAGCAGGGGTTTTGCTTGTTTGGTTCATTCCCATGTGCACTATTCAGTACACATTCTATGAATGAGAAGACTGCGGTGTGACAGGGTTTAAATAAATTGTCCAAGGCCCAGGCAGTGAAGAGTAAACAGTGAGGCGGAGGAAATGAGCCTGGACCATCTCAAGTGCAGGGTCTATGCTCTTTAGTAGCCTGTCTGGAAGCCAAAAAAGGGGTCTAGAAGGCCACACTGCATGGGGATGGGGATGGAGTCCCATTTCTTACTTTGTAGAATTGTATGTATGCACATACTGCTTTAAGACACCTAATTAAAAGAGGAAACCAGCCACGACACAGAAGAGGTAAGTCACAGCAGGATAATTATCCATCTTCCTTAAAACTTAGCCATTTCCCCACTTAAAAATCATCTGAGACAGTTACTAGGCATTGAGTCAAAATGACTTTGAAATGTTGGATACAAATAATACAGAAATCAGTGGCCTAGTCATGATCCCAGGGTCCTGACATGGAGACTTGCATCACGCTCCCCACTTAGCTGGGAATCTGCTTCTCCCTCTCCCTCTATTCCTCTCCCAACCCAGACCTATGTTCTCTGTCTCTTTCTCTCTCTCAAATAAATAAATAAAATCTTAAAAAAAAAAAAAGGAATCAAGTCAAAAAGAAAAAAAAGAAAGAAATTAGTGACCTAAAATTATCTTCCCTTACTGATTATAATGGTTTTGCTTCTGGAATTCATACTTGGCAGGACCTTGCTCCGTACCTGGTGGGCTCTCCAAAAACACCTGTTGTGTGATTGAACGAATGAATGACGACCATGGGCCAACCTCCATGGCAGTTCTTGAAACTCTTCTTCAAGAGGTGGGATGCCTCCATCAAAGGGCAGGCCCTCCAGGGATAGCGCATGGACTCACACCCATGTCACTCCGTCCTGCGCAGTTGGCCAACTGGAGGCTCTCACCCAAAGTTAGCATGATTTATTAAGGTCTCTGGAATCCTGGATGAGACACGTTGTGCAGAAAGAATCCTCTTACTCATACTTTCCCACTGCTGCCCTCTCTTCAGCACTTCTTTCCAGCCTCCTCCCTCTTGCTCGCTCGCTCTGTCTCTCTGGGGGCACTGTGCTCTTTCTTTCCAGTTATTATGAGTCCTTCCTGACACATTCCATTTACTGACGGAAAGACAGATGGAAGGAAAACTTCCCTTCTATTTTTAAGAGCTGCTTCAAGGTGCACTTTTCTGATGTTGCCGAAAGCTCTGGCACTACCACTTCCTCTGGACAGAATTCTGTTCATCCAGAATGGGAATGGGTCCACGCAGCCATTTCTTTTTTTTTTTTTTTTAAGATTTATTTATTTATTTATTTATTTGACAGACAGAGATCACAAGCAGGCAGAGAGAGAGGAGGAAGCAGGCTCCCTGCTGAGCAGAGAGCCCCATGTGGGACTCGATCCCAGAACCCTGAGATCATGACTGAGCCGAAGGCAGAGGCTTTAACCCATTGAGCCACCCAGGCGCCCCCCACGCAGCCATTTCTAATACAGCTTTTGCTTTGGGAGTTTGTTTCTCACCTTCGCCAGTGTTTGAGATACGTGAGATACTTGTGTTTCCTGGTGTCACTTGATCAATAAGAACAGGGAAAACACACACAAAACCTACCACTTTGTGGGTGCGTAAAATATCAACTGACATTTATTGTTGTTTTAGCTCTAAAAACCAACTGTGAAATGAGAGATTGGCTGGAGGAAGATGTGACTTGGAAACAATAAATGTGAGCAGAGACTGCCAGAAAAGACTCGATAATTCACGCAGAAGAGGAAGAGCCGCTGGGGGAATCAGCCTCTCCTGCTTTGTCCCACAGCTGCCAGGATGGTAGTCTGGGGCAGAGAGGTGGTCCCAGGGCTGGTGAGTGGCAGCCTGGGAAAGGGCAGGGCCACCCGCCCCCCACGGCCCTAGTCTCTCTCATACAGCCGCCCATACAGAGCTGCTGTCACCAGGCCGGAGGACAGTCCCCTCTTCCTCAGGAAAGAGTAGTCACTCTCCCAGCCAAACTGATCAGGGATTTCCAGGGTCATCCCTGAGGTAAGAAGCAGAGGAAAGATATAAGAAGTACTGAAGTTCCCCCACAGGTGAAATGCAAATCTCCCAGTGGCCTCTGTGATCTCCTGCCCACAGGTGTCAAAGCCAAGACCCCCACACTTGACCAGGGCACAAGCTTGAACGTAGTAAGTGCCATGCACAGTGTGGAGACCATCGAAGACCCCCAGGGCATACAGCTCTTTGGACAAAGCGGGCCTCCGGTAAAGTAAATGACAGCAGAGGCCATTTGCACAGACACGGAGGTGGCCTTCCTTTCCCCACACAGGGACCAGGGTGAAATTGTCATACATCATTTCCGAATGAAATGTGGGAGGAGCCTTCATGTCCCATTTGGTAGCTCTGTCACAGTGGACTTCCTGAGCATCCCTTTCACAGTATGGATCATCTGCCAAGAGTTCTAAAAACTTACTGTGGGATGGGTCCATTTTACTGGTGGCATTCTCCGTACCAATGAGACCCAGTGGATTTTTGGCTACTTGTGCTATTATAAGATGACCTCTGGAGTCTTCCATGTCATGATGCCAAAAGGACTTCCGAGGGCTGTGTATACCACTTCCAGTCATCCCCAGAGTTGGGTGGTGGATGTTAGCAGCTAGAAAGTTGATGCCGAACGCAATGGCAAAAGCTCTCTGAATCTGAATGGCTGCTAAGAGCGGGAGCTGGTTCATCCAGGCAGCTGGGTACACAATGTGCTTCACCTCAGGGTCTTGGAGGAGCCTAATGGCAGGCTCAAAGAACAATATATCAAAGCAGGTGAAGATGCCAAATTTTCCAGCAAAGGGGGTATCAAAGATGATGAGATCCACTTCGAGAGGGGCATCGAAAGCTGCCTCAAAGTAAAGGTTGTGTTTGCGGTAGCGGTCAACAAGGGTTCCATTACTGCTGAACACAACATTTGTGTTAAACTGATATCTTCCATCATTTGGGCACCCTGGGTCACTGCGATGACAAGGCTGCTTCGTCCCAAGATTGGCCACCAGGAACATGTTTCCCTTGATGGCCATACAACTCAGGCGCTGGAGAACCTAAAGAAAAAGAAGGTATATATGTTTTAAATTTATTTTTTAAATCCTGCCTTTGTCTTATAATATTAAATTAGAAATAATTTTAAAATAGAAAAGTAGCTATATTTTGTCTATAATATGTAAAGAGCTATCATAAATCAGTAAAAAAAAACTACAGAATATGTGCAGGGGATATAAAGAGTTGATTCATAGAAGAACAAATACGAACATCTGAGAAGATACCCAACCAGATTAGCAATGACAAAATGCAAATTAAGATAACAAAAAAATCATTTTGAACCTACATAAGATTGGCAAAAATTCAAAAGATGATTCTATCTTGCATTGACCAAAAGGTGGGAACACAGGCACTCAGACTATTACTAAGGAAGTAAAGTGAAAGAGCTTTTAAAAGGGAAACTTGGTACTCTTCAAAATAATTTAAAATGTGCATATCCTGTAGCTGAGAAATTCCAATTCTAGGAATCTCCCCTCATAGAAAAGCTTAGACATATTTACAAAAAATATGTGTATAAGGATATTCATTGCAACATAATAGCAAGGGTTCTTTTTGTTGTTGTTGTTTGTTTTATATAAACATATAATGTAACCCCACCCCCCTCTCCCAACACCCCTCCCCTCCACCCCCCTCAGTTTGTTTTATGACATTAAGAGTCTCTTTTGGTTTGTCTCCCTCCTGATCCCATCTTGTTTCCTTTATTCTTTTCCTACCCCCTTAGCCCCCACCCCCATTGCATCTCCAGTTCCTCATATCAGGGAGATCATATGATAGTTGTCTTTCTCCGACTGACTTATTTCGTTAAGCATAATACCCTCTAGTTCCATCCATGTTGTCGCAAATGGCAAGATTTCATTTCTTTTGATGGCTGCATAGTATTCCATTGTATATATAATAGCGAGGGTTCTTTTAAAAAGCATAGAGCAGGCTAAAAAACGGAATGTCAGTAACTATGAAATGTGCAGAATATAGTTGGATGCACATTAAACTGTTGGTGGCAGCTTCTCTAGGAAGAGAAGTGGGCAATGGGTGGGGTGTGTGACTTTCCTTTTCTTTTTTTTACTTCTGATTGATTCGTTTGTTTTCTGAGTGTATATTCATGTATTTCTTGTGTAATTAATAAATAGAACAATTCAGAGATGAGTAAAGGCCCCATAGGACCAGACAGTCTCTAACTAAATGAATATATAGCCCGGGGATTCTGGGAGCCTGGGTTTCCTGTTTAGGATCCTAGGGTCTCCTTTCAGCTTGATTTAACACGTCTTAGCTATTGGCCACCAGCTGGGTTCATCTCTGTGTGCCTTCTGCCTAACTGAGGAGGAAGGCTGGGACCTTCACGTACCTCTGTGTCATTGAATCGGTGGGGCTCCAGGCATGGGTTCCACCTGACCAACCGGGGAGATGGCATGAAGTCCAAAAATGGGTAAACAGATGTTCTTGTAAAGTTGAATCCATGAATGCCATCTTCTGGAAACACTATAATCTGTACGCCCTGTAAAGTCAGAAACATTGAAGTAGGGCATGTCATCGGGTAACAGGAAGCCTCCCTGCTTTCATTTGTTCATTCTTTCGTTCATTTGTCAGACCCCCATTAAGCTGCTGTTCTGTGTTGGGAACCAGGGGTGTAAAGAGGGTGGCTGGACTCTCCTCAGGGATCTTAGTCTCGGGGAAGCTGTCTCATTTGGCCTAGTTGTGAGGGAACCAAGGCTGAGGGCTTTAGAAACCACCATTCAGGGGCGCCTGGGTGGCTCAGTGGGTTAAAGCCTCTGCCTTCAGCTCAGGTCATGATCCCAGGGTCCTGGGATGGAGCCCTGCATCAGGCTCTCTGCTCAGCGGGGAGCCTGTTTCCTCCTCTCTCTGCCTGCTTCTCTGCCTAGTTGTGATCTCTGTCTGTCAAATAAATAAAATCTTAAAAAAAAAAAGAAAGAAACCACCATTAAACACATCTGGGGTCATTTCAGGGAAGGAGGGAATGAGGGAGAGGGGAACAGAAAGTGGGCATTTGCCAAAGATGGGAGGGGTGTGGAGTTCCTGGTGGTGGAGTGGAGGATGGGACACAATACAGAGGCCTCGAATACTGGGCTTGGTCACGGAAAGGGTGGCTCCAGTCCCACGGTTTCCACTCATTGGGCATCTTTTTTTTTTTTTTTTAAGATTTTATTTACTTACTTGACAGAGATCACAAGTAGGCAGAGAGGCAGGTAGAGAGAGAGGAAGGGAAGCAAGCTCCCTGAGGAAGAGAGAGCCCGATGTGGGGCTCTATCCCAGGACCCTGAGACCATGACCTGAGCCAAAGGCAGAAGCTTAATCAGATGGGGTGCCCATCTCATCATGCATCTTAATCAGATGGGGAGCTTCTGGAAAAAAGCACGCTGGGCCCCACTCCTAAAAAGTCTGCTTCATTTGAATGGGTCTGACCACTCAGTGTTTGTCAAAAGGTTCCAGGGTGATTCTTTCTTTTCTTGTTTAAGACTTTATTTATTTTGACAGAGAGAGAGAGAGCACGCGCAAGTAAGCAGGGGGAGGGGCAGAGACTGAGGGAGAAAAAATCTCAAGCAAACTCCGCACTGAGCATGGAGCCCAAGGCAGGGCTTGATCCAACAACACTGAGATCATAACCTGAGCCAAAATCAAGAGTCTGATGCTCAACTGACTGGGCCACCCAGGCATCCCTCCCGGGTGACTCTAATGTGTAGCCAAGTTTGGCACCCACTGGGCTGCTGGGTAAAAGTCAAGTGTGTTGATTTTGGCGTAGAAATAAGGATTTTCTCTAAATTGCAGTTCTCCAACTGGGAATGAGGAGGCTCCTTTCAGAATTCTAACCACCCCACAGGATTTGTCCCACACCTGGAGACACCTTCCACTCCCTGACATCTAGGCACCCTAGGGCGCCTGTGATGTCTGTAGTAGCCTAATGAAATCCAAACAAGTGGGGTGCCCTCAGCTCTCAGCAGCAGGGCCTCCTCCTCCTGCTGCTCTCCACATACAGTTTAAAATGTCAACGTGAGAGGTGGAGGAGGAAGGCAGAGAAGGTATGAATAATCTCAAATAAGAGGCAATTTGGGTCACTTATTTCTGGAATGCACTGCAAACTCTATATTTTTTCTGGTTAAAAAAGCTTCAAAAGTTTAACTGTAGGAAACTGAGAAAACAGAAAATACTCGTTAATATTAGTTTAGTTTTTCATTTTTTTCTCAGTGTATAATTGACATATTAAATATTTATTATAAATAATAAAAGAAGACATGTTTTCCATCTTGACTTTTCTCACAACCTAGAACCTCAAGACTGCACAGCTACCTTCAGAAATACCATATGCTGTGGCTACATTCTACTTAAGGGGCCACCCCAGCTCATCCGTTATCAGTGGACATCTGTCTGTATTGTTCCCAACTTTTGGTGACCGTCTGCATTCAGGGGGCTCAAAACACTTGCTGAGTGTTGTTCACAAGCCTTTGGATCTCTGATTACTTCTTTAGAATGAAGTCTTATAAGTGAATATACTGGCTCAAGGATATGAAGAGTTTTTAGTTCTTTACACTGCCAAACAGCTTTCCAGAAAGACGAGGCCCGTGTATACTCCTTCCGGGGGTACACTGGTCATCTGGCCGCACGTTGTAAAGCAAAGTCATTGCAAACTGGGAAATAAAGCAGGATGAAGAATGTCTGCCTAACACATGCCAGGGTACTGCTTAACAGGCTCAAGGAGTACTGACCCAGTGAATGTGTCACTGTTGGGATTTGTTATTTCATAGAAGATCACCTCAGAGATGATCCTTGCCTTGCCCTGTAAGACATTAGCCAGTTTTGTACTGATTCGCAAATTCATTTCAACATTCACTTGGCGAACACACTTCTGCTCCTCAGAGGCTCTTCTGAACCAGCTTTACCATCTTACAGATTTCTTTATTCATCAGTGAGTTAAACAGCTTTGACACATGCCCATCCTGCATTTGTATTGGAGTCATGTCCTTAACTTCTTGAAAATTATACTTGGGCACATGTTTTCCTTTATTAGTAAAAACTCTGAGAACATCGAATGGTTCCCTTGGACAAGAGCACCTAAATTATGGATACATATTTGACTCGTACTGAGGTTAAATTGCATTTTCTGAAGTACGTATTTTCCAGGAATAAGACGAGGAACCAAACCTGAGCCAGGGCAGAACTTGGGGTCTAACGGGATTACTGCATCTTCTAGAAAGCAGTCAGCACTCCTGATAAATGAGCAGTTTTCTGACAGACCTCCAAGAGATCAAGAACTCCTGAGGAATTAAGGTTGCCAACACAGCTGACTGAGCAGCCCAGTAGCTTTAAGATGGACTCCTTTCCTTCTCCACAAATATCTCTACCAAGAGAGAGATACTTCCATTGGCTTGCTCGGGAACTCCTGCCTTGCGGCAAGTTTGATATAAAAGTTTGATACATGCTTGGCAGCCATGTTTCTTAGAAGTTGCTTTAACACGTATAACCATGCAAAGGAGCTGAGTGATCTGGAAGCACTAAAAATGATCAGATCAGCCGCTTCACCCCTGCCCTTGGGCCACACACGGAGAAGGAAGGAAGCCTTGCTGCCGGCCTGGGTTCAACAAGAACACGGGGTAGGTTTCCTTCGGGGGCAGGTTATGGGGAAGCAGGGGAATACTACAGCTGTGGTGTCTGGGGTTCAGTAGGTCGTTTGCAAACATCTTAGGACAGTGTCGCGGGCAGGATGGAGAAAGAGGAGGCTGATGCTCAGCCCTGTGCTGGCCAGCGCTTCTGCATGGAATGCTCTGGAGTGGATCTCTGTCATGGGCAGGTCTGAGGGCACAGCCCAGGATTTTTTTACACTGACTTCAGCGTAGACCTTAGTGAGGTGTGTATCAAATGTGTGAATGACGTGAAGGTAACTGATAGGCAGGATGTCCGTAAAGATCCCCAAATAGCCCACCAGGCTGGAATGAGGACACTTCCCAGCATAAACATGAAGTCAGGTGCTCAGGTTAGAGATATTAATTTCATAAGGACAGGGTGGCGATCGACAGCACATGTGTCTGTGTGTGGGAAAAGGGCTCAGGAGTGTGAGTGGACAGGGAACACCTTATGAGTCCACAGTGAGATGTGTCTACCAACGGTTTTCTGGAGACAACGTCTCACACGAGACTGCCCTCGTCAGACAGCATAGGGAGAACTTCCTACAGCTCTGGGCACACAGAGCATTTGGGAAGTCTTTGGTAGAAGGGATATATACTCTGGGGGAGAGACGCTGAGTTTGTGGGGTGGGGCTGGGGGTGAGTCATGACTAACATCCTCAGATCTGTGGAAGATGGCCGCCAGGGTAAAGCCCGCAGTCTGCTCTGTTTAGCTTAGAAGACAGAATGATGGGAAGTTGCAGGGAAGCCGATTGTTCATTGAAAGGAAGACCTTGCCAGAAGTCCCCACTCTCTCAGGAGACAGGGAATGCTGGACTACAGAAGGTGCTCAGGGAGAAGCTGGATGTGAGTCTTTGAACAAGAGAGGAGCATCTCCCATCAGAAGAATCTGGACCAGGTCTTCAAGTTCCCTTCCAATCTTAGTTTTATATATGTGTATATATTTTGTAAAGATTTTATTTATGTATTTGAGAGAGAGTGAGAGAGAGCACAAACAGGGAGAAGAGGGAGAAGAAGGCTTTCCATAAACAGGGAGCCCAAAGCAGGCCTCAATCCCAGAACCATGGGATCATGACCCAAGCCTAAGGCAGACACCCAACCGACTGAGCCACCCAGGCACCCCTATATGTGTATATTTAAGAAAAATTAGCCTATAATTTTATACACACACACATAATGGGTTAGAATTTTAAAATGCAACACTAGAGAGTGGCTGTCCGGGGACCCCTGACCTTCCAGAACAAACACAGGGATCACTTGGGGCAGGGCCTGCGGGCCTCACACTTTCTGGCTTCTATAGTCTGGGAGGAAGGAGGCTGTGCTCACATGGGCTTCACCTCCCACCGGGCAGGGTAGGGCCTCCTCACACAGGCTCCCCACCACTGGGTCAGAGTCCAAACTCTCCTTTGGTGATGGGTTTCCCAAGAGGATTTTCTTGCAGTCACATCTGGCACCCAGATTTCCCCCTGCGCCCCACCCTTCCTGGCAGGAACAGCGCCTGTGGGCCAAGCAGGAAGCCTTCACAAAGGCTGGCACCGACCTCCCTTTGTCCATCTGCGTTCTGTCTGCACTGAGTTCTCAGCCTGTTCATGGTCTGGAACAGGGACCAGAAGCAAGTCCCAAATAATCAGAAGGTGGCAAACAGCAGTCCTGCGGATGCTTACTATTTTCAGTGCCTCAGAGAGCGTGAGAGACCCCCATTCCTGCTAGTTTCCAGATTTTTCTGTGCATGGGAATCCACTTGGGAGCCTTAAAAAAAAATCCCAGGCCCAGGGACGCCTGGGTGGCTCAGTGGGTTAAGCCGCTGCCTTCGGCTCAGGTCATGATCCAAGGGTCCTGGGGTCAAGTCCCGCATTGGGCTCCTTGTCCAGCAGGGAGCCTGCTTCTCTCTCTGCCTCTGCCTGCCATTCTGCCTGCTTGTGCTCTTTCTATGACAAATAAATAAATAAAGTCTTTAAAAAAAAAAAAATCCCAGGCCCAGCCCACACCCCCTCCAACTCTGTGGACATGAGACCCAGGCACCCACTGGACAAGCAGTCCGTCTGCACAGCCACACTGAGAGCCAGGGGTTAACTCCAGGCTTCTCAGATATGAGGAACAAAGCAGCACTGGGAGACCTAGGTAAAAGGTCGATCGATTCAGCAGATCTTGGGTGGGACCCAAATTCTGCACCTCTCACAGGCTCCTGAGGGCTGCGGCGGCTGGCTGATGCATGGACCACTAAGACTCGAGCCCCTGGCCATCTGACTACTTCTGTTCCGCTTTACCAGCTGGACTAGTTTTCCAGAAGGCCTGCAGGAACCACAGACCTAGAGCCAAAGAGCGAGCTGCCCTGTTCTACTGGACAAGCTGGTGGGGGTACGCCCCGGAGCTTTCCTTGCCTTTTGGGCTGCGATCATCACTTGCTGCTCATAGATGTCGAGGTTCTGGTTCATCAGCTCCAAGGCCTGCTTGCGGCTCATGAGAGCCAAGGGGTCGGGGGTCAAGATGGACCGGTGCTCGTACACAGCAGCCACGTAGTGTTCAGCCTCGTGGTGACCGGCCACGCGTGACTCCTCGGCGTGGACTCCCAGCACAACCACGTAGCAGCCGCAGAGGAAAAGAGCAAGCTGGCAGCCGGCCCCAGACATAACGCAGACTGTAAATCTGGAATGTAAGGAGGCAAGGGAGAAACAGCTGAATAAAGAATCCTACCAAGAATGTAACTTTTGCAGCTGTGATTTATTAGTCCCAGCAATTAAAGCTCCCCCCTGACACTGCAGCTCAAAGATTTTTTCACGTGCCTAATAAAAGAGTATGCGTTTCTCTCCAAACATGTATCGGGCGACATTTAAAATGGCTCGCAGTGTGATTCTGGTTTTAGAACATTTCCAAAACAGACCCAGTGTTGGCCACAATTTTCTAACCTGGGGTTCAGCAAAGCACGAGCACGTCACTACTCCCCTTCCTAGCCACACACTTAAGTTTAAGGCAAGAATGATGACTACGATTATTTTACAGAATTTGGGGGCATATTCCATATCCCACCACCTGCCCTCTCTACACACAGGCATGTCGACCCTCTACACCAGCTCTGACTATTGTGATCCTGGTAATACAGCTTGGCTTTCCTGGCCAGGAAGATCCCATGGATTAAAATTCTCCCTGCCTTCCTTTGGTCAGTACTGAATATAAAGGGTAAGTCCTTCTTAGCACAGGATTCTTTCTTTGGTGCAGAGAAGCTTCTGACTTCTACTTAAATGCCAGTACTTACTCTCCGTTATGGGCAGGTAAAAAGAAGTCTCCCAATCAAAGAATTTTTTCCCCTCCTCCCTGAATTTGACAAGTATCAGAGTACATCATCATCCTCTCAACCTCTGTCTCTGCAATTCCAGAACTCTTGCTCCAAAGTGTATCCATTTGGAAATAAAATCCTTTTGCAGCAGTAAAACGCCATATTCTAGAAAATAAACTGGAATTTTCTAGAGAATATTCTAGACTTTTCTAGAAAGTAAACTCAGCTTTGTAGGTGTTACCATACGAGATTAGAAGTAAATTAGGTCACTGACGATGACACTTCTGTGTGCTCTTTTTCCCAAGAACAGGAGTTTTTATTTCTTTTTATTTTATTTTATTTTATTTTTATTTATTTTATTTATTTGATAGAGCTCACAAGTAGGCAGAGAGGCAGAGAGAGAGAGGAGGAAGAAGGCTGTCCGCAGAGCAGAGAGCTCGATGCAGGGCTCGATCCCACAGCCCTGGGATCATGACCCGAGCCAAAGGCAGCAGCTTTAACCCACTGAGCCACCCAGGGGCCCCCAGAAGTTTTTATTTCTAATGGTCGGGCATTACACGGAATTGTCCAATTCCCCCTTGAAGAACAGCCTGGCCTCCCGGCTGAAGGCCTTCCCCCTACACACAGATTTACCAGGGGCCTTGCCAAGGCCAGGCCACTTGCTCTGTGGAGAGGTTCTGGGGCTGACCAAGTGCCCAGGAATCCAGATTAAACATCAAGATAACAGAGATGAATCAAGGAATCCTATCTCCGCTTTTTAAAAAGACAACGGACACCCTATCCGAGTCTGACTCATAACTCCCCTGTTTTAAAACCAAACTCTCCAGGCCGCAAATTTCCTCTTATTTTTCTCTTAAACAGTCCAGAAACAAAAATAGCCCCAAGTATTTTCAACAACGGAACAAGGAAGAGGGATGCTCAGGCAGGATCCTTGCAAAAACAAACACTTCTCAGGCTGAGCAGGGCTCATCCCGCCCACCCCTCTCCCCTCTCCCGCTGTTACTCCTCGCCCCAGGGAGTAAGTACACCGAATACCAAACCCTGGGACTTGTTGCCATTCATCTGGGACACTGAACGTTTGAAGATTAGAACAAGGCGCCTTTGAGTAAGCAAGTCATGAGTTTCTGAGTAAGAAACAAAAGTATAATTGATAAGCTCTCTTATCTGAATTTTGCCTCTGAAGAACAGCAAGGAATAATTTTAACAGCCTCAAAATCTAGTTTCCATTCCCCCTTCTGGCTCCATAATGATGATAATGGGAAGTGGTCTGGGGGGGTACTTTCATCTTCAAAGACATATTCCCTATATTTCTCAAGTATTAGGCAATGGCCTCACAAAGAGGTGGGGAAACAGAGGCTGGGGGTGGGGAGAGTTGTACGAACCAGTGCCCGGTGGAGCCAGGTCAGGAGTTCCTGGGGGCCACAGCATCCCTCGTTCTCAGCTAAGAGTGGTGTGTCACCAATTTACTTGGGACAGAGGACGTGTGTTTAAGTCTCAGGCCTGCCACACAGTAAAACCAGAAAACTGGGGCGCCGGCAAGGTAGCATATTTCTTTCTGTTTCAAGAAAATAAAATTTAGATTATTTACAAAAGGTGCCTGGTATGAGAGCTATACATGGCAACCATTTGTGTGTGAATGAAGATGGGTCTGCAGTAAAAGGCTAGGAAGAGTCTACCAGGTGTTCACGATTGAAAGAGACGAGCCTAATGAGCTAGGAGAGAATGAGTAATTATGATAAAAATAGCTACAACAGTTTGCCCTTCTTGAAGAGTGGGGAAACAGCAATCAGTTGAACCAACTTGGCAAATGCTGGCTTTCCCTCTTTATTTGGCACTAACAAATGTCTCGGGAAAAACCAAACAAGGCCCAAGGCAGGCACTTCGAAGGGCAAACTAGGAGAGGGGGCACAGTTTTAATGGGACAGGACATCATCCAGATGTGGTTACCAGGGGCTGGCTCACAATGGAAAGCACAGGTGCACTGGGGTGGGTGTAGGGGCTGCCTGGGAAGAAGAAAGTTCTGGAAGTCCTGGCGTTCTTGCAAACCCAGCAACAGATCTCTTTAGAGCTGGCCAGAACCTGGACCCTAAACAAAATGGTGAGTAGGAGTATATGCTAAGCCCGAAAAGGTAGATTCACACCCTCTTCCATTGGAGGGCGGTTTTTTTTTTTTTTTTTTTTTAATTTACTTGATAGAGATCACAAGTAGGCAGAGAAGCAGGCAGAGAGAGAGGAGGAAGCAGGCTCCCCGCTGAGCAGAGAGCCAGATGCGGGGCTCGATCCCAGGACCCTGAGATCATGACCTGAGCCGAAGGCAGAGGCTTAACCCACTGAGCCACCCAGGTGCCCCTGGAGGGCGTTTGACAGGTAGGCTCAAACTGCCGGAAAGCCCGATGCCAAGGCCCCCATCTAGGTGACAGTGTGTGTCCGTACGCTGCTTTGTCCACTCTGCTCACCATAACCCTCTTGGAAAGGGGTGTGGGCCCACGAGGTGCCCCGAATCCCCCTGCCAGGAAAACAGCTGAGCCGGGAGGGTGCTCACTTTAGATGTCCATGGGACACCCGACTGTGAGCCAGACACAGGTGGCGGTGTTGGGCACAGCCCTGAGCAAGCTAGGCCCTTTCCCAGCCAGTCCCCTCAGGATGGATGGGAAGACGGACCACAATCAAATCAATCCCTAGGATGTCAGACAGCAGCAAGAGCAAAGGAGAAATAAAGGCAGGGAAGGGGCCAGGGAGGGCTTGGCCTGGGGGGGGGGGGGGGGCGATTTTAAACAGGAAGGTCACAAAAGGCCCCTGTGAGGTGAGGTCTGCCAAAGGTCAGAGAGGAGACCATGTAGATGCCTGGTCAGGGGTGTGTGTGGGGGGGGGTGGTGTTCTAGGCAGAGAGAACAGCTGGGCCAGAAGTCCCAGGTGGGAACTTGCTGAGTAGCTTCAGAAAACAGCAAGGAAGATGGGGCACCTGGGTGGCTCAGTTGGTTAAGCATGTGCCTTCAGCTTAGGTCATGATCCCAGGACCCTGGAATCAAGCCCTGCACCTGGCTTTTCTTTCTCCCTCTGCTGCTCCCCCCTGCTTGTGTGCTCACGCTCGAGCTCTCTCTCTGTCAAATAAACAAATAAAATCTTAACAAAACAAAACACAGCAAGGAGAGCAGTGGGCTTGGCCCAGGGGCAGAGGAAGGCAGCAAAAAATGAAGTCAGAGAGAGGCAATGCAGGCCCTGCTCTCTGAGCTCTCACAGCCCCCTGCAGCTGCCCTGTCCTCTCCCATTCTCCTCTTGCTGGAGCAGCTCATGAGAGCCAATTCAAGGGCAAGTCAAGCACAACACTCCTGTGCTCTGAGTCTTCCAGTGACACCCTGCTTCATGCAGCGGAAAAGCTACAGTCTTCACCATATGCCAACAGGCATGAGCCGGGAGGCAGGAACTCACTGATGGGGTGGGGAGAGATTTGCCGGAGTGACATTTTTAACTGCCCAGAGAAGCCCCTGCTTTTCATTTCCTCCAACTCTAATCTTGGTCAGGAAGGTTCTTGGGATCATGATAAAAAGAAATCAATGTCTAAAGTATATGGCAATCTATTTGGTGGAAATTTGGTAACATGTCAATCACTAGTTATTCTTATACATGTGAACTTGTAGCTCCACCCTGCTAAGTGATTCATCTCAATAATTAGCTGCATTTCCGTCCTGGCCATACTATTACAATAGTATCTTCTGCAATAAAATGAAAGGATTATTATTAAGGTGCTCTTAATAAGATAATTTCAGAGGCAGGCATACACATTTAGAAATTTATATATAGAACTACTTATCATTTTAATAAAAGATCTTGTCATTCTTGACTTGTCAGGGAGAATAACAGTCCCAGGCCTGGGAAAGGAGGCAGGAAAAGTCAGCAAAGGAAATGGCATATCCTGTGGAACAAAGCCAGAGGTACCTGCCAAGTCCTTAAGGAACCAGCACGGTCTATGCTTCCATGTGTATCTGAGAGAATGCCTCCACAAAGACACTGTGAGTTTCCAAATGGTTTAAAATTTATTCTCGTGACAGTCATGATATCGTTGTCTAGATCCTTTTACATAACGGGAAATAATGTCCAACCTCCACCTAATTTACAGACTCTGAATTTAAAGAAGTCCCAAGAGACCTTTTAGTTCCTAGAAAGCCTCTCGTTTTCTGATTCTTGCCTCCGCTGCTGCTAGTCGTGAGCTCCTCTATGACTGGCCCCTGGAACAGGAAGCCCCATAGTGGTTTTAGCTTGGACAGTTTCACGCAAACCTATCCACCGACAAGACTTTTGATGTCTCCATCGGAAATGTCAAGTGTAAACACTTGTGAGTGGCAGGTGACGATGACGTCAACAGTCAAAGCTGAACTCAAAACAGCGAATAAATTATCCAGTCCTGTGAACTGAACTGCTAAGTTGTG
This sequence comes from Taxidea taxus jeffersonii, assembly GCA_003697995.1. NCBI lineage: Eukaryota > Metazoa > Chordata > Mammalia > Carnivora > Mustelidae > Taxidea > Taxidea taxus. Next base: position 12,879 of record RCUC01154747.1, on the reverse strand, counting down.
ATTTCACCTTTTAAAACATCCCACCTGTTATTTTACAAAGAGAGAGTGACATACAGAAGTGTAACTCCGGACCAGAGGGCCTATTTGTGTCTCCTTGACTAGTTTATCTTAGGATTCCCAATGAGCACACGAAGGATTGTGGACACTTGAACCTAACTATAAGTCATCTCTCTTCTTCCTCAGATGGGAAATTACCTTCATAATTTAAGTCAAATAAAACTTCTTCCTGAAATGCCCAAGGGTTTAATGCAAGAAGGCGCTTTCTTTTTCACTTTCTTGGGTGAACTTAGAGAGCCCGTGAGGAGACCGAGTATACAGGTTCACCACTGCCACCGTGTGGACAAACAGGACCGTCAGCCCAGGCTGGATTGCTTGTCAGAGCAAAGGGATTCCTAAGCAGTGAATGGGCGGTGTTTTTCCTCCTTTCCTTCTCCTTTTCATTTATAATACTTCATCCATCTCTTTTACAGTGGAAAAACAGGGGGAAAAAAAGATTTCCCCAGATGTGGGCCTCATGAAAATTGTTTTTTATTTGCCATGCTTCCAGGACCTAGGGCATCTTCTATATTCCCAAGTACTAAATTTGTTGCAATTTCTTCTCTCACAGTGGTGCCCTCCATAGGATGTGACTGGATGTGCAGAGTGACACAGCCCATCCACCCAGTGATAGGCAGCACAATGAAAAGGGAAATCTAGCTGAGTTAAGGGTTCTACAGGAACAACATTTTATATCAACGATTTTACATGTCACAGGCTAACATTTTCAAATCATTTTCACAGCTGTTATTTCAGTTTCTCATCCTGTTGCATAAAGTATGAAACCAAATGGTAAAATTCTAGTCTTGAGGTGAGGGAAAACTCCAGCACTAGTTAGTAGTGAATAGGGTAGAAACCAGGTCCCCTGGCTCCTGGTCCAGCTCCCCCCAGCACATACTGAAGAACTGGGGCCATTTATCAGTCAAACCTTCAAAGACCACTGGGCAGACTCCGGTTTAACTGTGGCAGAAAGAGATTCACGGGGGCTCTCAAATGCTAGTGTGCCTTTGGAGTCACCTGGAGGGCTTGCCCACATAGATCCCCGTGCCTGGGAGTTTTGATTCAGCCAGGGTGGGACCAGGCCTGAGAATCTGCACTAACAAGTTCCTAGCCGACTGATGATCCTGATGCTCAGGGCATGGGGTCACGCTTGGAATGTCGCTGGGCTAGAAGTTAAAGGCACAGAGATCCAAATTCTGACTCCTATCTTTCCCTCACTGTCAAAGGCAGGAGTCTGAACCATCACCTTTATTTCCCAGGTGCCTCCCCAGTGGGGCTGATAGAATTTGGGCAGACTTACAAGTGTTTCCACTGTATTTAGTGAAAATAGGCAGCAAAGTATTTAAATACTCAAACCAAAGGAAAAAAAGAAAAACCTCTTGAAACAATTAGGTCCATGTCAGCTAAAGGACTTAGTTCTTGTCTTTGGTCTTAACAGGAACATCATTGTAGAACCAGGTTGTGAATGGTTTTCCTTTGTTTAAATAAAGTTCCTGATTTTAAAAGAATAAAACAAGAGAAACACATAGATATTTTGTTATATAAATAGAGAATCCATCTATACATTTAAATTACACCTTTATAAATAAGAAAAATCGCTTATGTTTGGCAAAAATGTATCAATTTCCTTCTCAAAAGCGTATCTGAAATCCTTAGGGGTCAAAACTGAGTCACTGAGGATGGAAGTCTTACACCATGGTCCAGAGTCTTTGACCAGGGAGCAAGGAAAGAGCCAGAGAAGGCTTCTTCCGGCGCCAGTCAGTCTTCAGAGAAAAGAATGACATGGCCACTTGCAGCCACTCTGCTCTTCTGGAATATTTATAGCTTCCAGCGAGCCTTCACCTTCTTCATCCTCCAAGAATGATCATCAGTTTCTCTGAAATGAGCCTCAATGACTGTCAGCATGGAATTGTTTCTCCAAGCTCTTGGGAAGTTTCTCTTCCATTTCCTTGTTGAAAAACCGCCTTCTAAACACTGAAGACCTGAAGTCTGGACATCTAGGAGAAGCACAGCCAGTGCATGGAAAACATGATGTCCCAAAACCACAGGTCAAATTTTCCAGGGAGATGTGCTCAGAAATGTGGGCAACGTAAAGGCTCTTTGTGATTATTAAGTGTCTGGACACAACATCGCTAAAGCTGGAGCAGGTGAGACATCACTACGAGTCCATTGCCCCTGTGCTCTCATGTGCCAGAGCTCCGGAGTGAAAAACCAGATCCCAGGACCAGCACGATGGTGCAGATGCCCTGGATCCTGTGAAGAACAAGGGGGTGAGTATTACAGCCCGGGGACCCTGGTCCCCGGGGCAAAAGAACAATCCTTCATACAATAGCCTGGAAACACTGAAAATGAATGATAGCAGAAAGGTAAAAGAAACAACAACAACAACAATAGCAAAAGTGAAAGCAAAACACAGCACTAGACAAAACACGCCACAGTCCACCAACTTTCTCCTGTGGAGAAGCCAGGAGGTATATATTTGGGGGAGGCACAGTCAAGATCACCAACAGCAAAAGGTAGACAAATGGGTCCAAATGCTCTGGGTTCTGAGTATCTAGAGAGGAGACTCTTGACACGAGCATGGTGAGAATGTGTGAGTGACCCACAGAGTAGGCAGGTGGTCAGTGGTATTCAGTTAGAGGGCAGTGCACCGGTGACAATGACAGTGACCTTCCAGCCTACTCACTAACTCGGCTGTCTTCTCCACCATGGTATGGTAAAGGTGTAGAGAAATGGTCAGCCTCTCCACCTTTCTCTCTCTTCCTGGAGGCACCAAAGGGGTTTAGTTTCTTCTGCTTTGGTTAGATCGGTAATTACATGTGTGCCTCTGGCAAAGGTCCCAGCTTGGCCACAGCTGCATCCTGGTTACTAATACAAGTCCCATGGGCCTGATACCCTCCAGACCCTCTGGAGGGCAGACCTCTGACTAGCCCTCCTATGTCCTCCAGCTTTACTTGGCATGAAGGTCCAGGTCCTCCAAGCTCAGGGCTTTCTGAGGCTGGTGGAAGTGTGGAGTTAGATGAGAAGGTCTCAGACTCTTCCACCATAGGCTGGGGCTACTACATTCCTCGGCACTAGGGGCAAAGCAGAGAACAGTCTAGCTCTTCTTTGGAAAGAGATTACTCCTAAACTCAAAGGGGATCAATATCCGGAGCCATGATTTAACCCAAATTGATTTTGTTCAAAAGCCTACATTCTTCTTATGCTTCTGCACTCATAACAAGGGGAGGAAGCATTTGACTGAATAAGTGATATTGGGATGACTGAATTACAAGCAATTTTTTGCAAAGATTTTATTTGCTTTAGGCAGGGCAGGGGGAGGAGAAGCAGGTTCCCTCCTGAGCAAGAAGCCTGACATGGGACTCAGTCCCAGGACTCTGGGATCATGACCTGAGCCAAACACAGATGCTTAACTGACTGAGCCACCCAGGCACCCTGAATTACAAGCAATTTGGAATTAAGTTTCAATATCTTGGGCCATATACCAAAATAAACTCAAAATCAAGAGTTTACTATTGAATGATAGGAAAACTAGCATAAATTAGAATCTGATATCAGATACTTGATTAAACCACTTTCTAAAATTTGAAGCAGGTAACATAATAGAAGAAACAGATTGACAGAAATTTACATGCAAAATATAAATATCAACACAACGGTTATAAACAGGCAATGAATAGGAACATATTTAAATGAGAAGAAAACAATCATCAACAAATACTTTGAAAGATTTTAAGCTTATGTACAAAATAAACATTAACTGGTACAATTCCAAGGTATTAAATTTGAAAAAAGAATTAAGGTAAACTAGTAAAGTGATAATGAATTTTTACTGGGGGATAAAAGTTTGATAATTCCTCTTATGAATCACTTCTCTGTAAAGTCTACTTCTGGGACTTTATCTTAGGAGTCACTTGAAAAACAAGTTAGTTGAAATGACAGCATACCATGGAAGTAAAGAATACAGGCTTTGAGGGTTTCAACATATCCAAGTTCAAATCCTGGCTCTGATGTACTCATTTCATAACCTTGAGTAGATTATTTGTGATAAGCTTCTGTTTCTTCATCTCTAAGTCAAAAATGAAAATATCTGATGTAAAGTACTTAGTGTTCAATAAATGGACGCCAGCTAAAAACGAAGAATGACTCCCAACAGGTGAAAGTTGGAAACAAACAATATTCAATATGAATGAAGCTATGAAAATTAATAAGTATATAGACCAGGTGGAACATTAACAAACATTGAAAAGACAGTAATGAAGACTCTGATGATGGACGATATCTAAGACGTGCTAAATAAACATATAATGAAAACGTTTCTATATTTACAATGAGAATAGCTAATAAAATATGTACACAGGTGAATTATGACTGGAAAAGAATATGAATTAACAAAAACACGGAAGGTCACATTATGGGGATTTAAAATGCTTTTCTCAAAGTTACCCTGTTTTTGCCAATAAATGAAAAACATAAGAAAAAAAAAAAACTCAGCCAAGACTTCTGGCATCTAGTCTGGTGTACAAGGAGCCTAGCAGGCGCCATCCTATTGTTTGTTTGTTTTTTTAAGATTTTATTTATTTACTTGACAGACAGAGATCACAAGTAGGCAGAGCAGCAGGCAGAGAGAGAGGGGGAAGCAGGCTCCCCTCGGAGCAGAGAGTCCGATGCAGGGCTCGATACCTGGACCCTGAGATCATGACCTGAGCTGAAGGCAGAGGCTTTAACCCACTGAGCCACCCAGATGCCTCAGGAGCCATCCTATTGTTAATGAGTCAAAACCTGAACGATCCAAAAACCAACAAGTCTTCTTAATGATTTCAGAGAACTGAGGTCAAAGTTAGAAAGACAGACAGGTAGACGCAGGGAATCCCCACTTACTGGAGTAGCAACCTCCATGGGAACAAGGATGACCACATGAAAACTTAAACTGTAACTGACAGGCCCCTGGGTGGCTCAGTCTGTTAAGCATCTGCCTGGCTCGGGTCATGATCCCAGGGTCCTGGGACCCAGCCCCACATCTGGCTCCCTGCTCAGGGAGCCTGCTCCTCTCTCTCCTCTCTCTGCTGCTCCACCTGCTTGTTCTCTCTCTCTCTGTCAAATAAATAAAATCTTAAAAAAAAAAAAAAGACAAAACCAAAATAACTGTAACAGACAAATTTTAGAGGCTCAGGGGGGATCAGCGAGAGAACTACACACGGCAGGAGGGCCAGGCTTTTTCGAGTTTTAGCTCCAGGAGCTCTGCTAGGTTCTCACAGTGAGCACTGGGAAGAAATCTCCTGTTTCTGGCAGGGAGAAGGGGAAAGCAGCCAGGGCATTCTGTTCTTTGGGTGGCCTGCCCTCAAGAGAAACGGTTTCATCAGAGCTAACCGCTTAAGCCTGTGTCAGAACCAAACTAACCTGGAGGGAGGGCAGATACCCACCTCTGGCCTCCTCTCACCATCCTGCAACCTCGTGAAGTTCACACTCCAGAGGCACAGGCTCTCTACTAGACTGCAGCAGCTCCAGTAGCCAAGTCCACTAGGCTGAGCGCCAGAGGAAGAACTAAGAGGGTATCTGCCAGTGCGGTCAGTTTTCCCCAGAGTCCTACCCAATGACTTCATTTAAATTGCTCTGGTCCCCAGAGGACCAGTAAGGCTGGCAAGAATGTTGTATTCCTGGGTGCCTGGGTGGCTCGTTTGGGTAAGCATCTGCCTTCAGCTCAGGTCATGATCCCAGAGTCCTGGGATCTAGCCCCACATTGGACTCCCTGCTCCATGAGGGCCTGCTTCTCTCTCTCCTACTGCCTGCCCTTCCCTCTGCTTGTGCCACACCCCACCCCCATCAAATAAAATCTTTAAAAAAAATTTGCCTAACTTTAAAAAAAGTTTAAAAACTAAATATGTTCACATCCTAATCCCTAGAACCTGTGCATATGTTTGATTACAGGGCAAAGGGTTATTAAAGTTTCTAAAGAGCTGGCTGTAGGGCGCTTGGGTGGCTCAGTTGGTTAAGCCACTGCCTTCGGCTCAGGTCGTGATTCTGGACCCCTGGGACTGAGTCCGGCATCGGGCTCCCAGCTTTGCAGGGAGTCTACTTCTCCCTCTGACCTTCTCCCCTCTCATGCTCTCTCACACTCTCTCTCTGAAATAAATAAATAAAATCTAAAATTTAAAAAAAAAGAGCTGACTGTAAAATGGGGAGATTATCCTGGCTTATGTGGGTAGGGTCAACGGAATCACCAATGTCTTTATGAGTGAAAGAAGTATAAGAAGGAGAACCAGAAGGACGGTAGAATGGGAAGGTTTTGCTATTGCTCACCTTGAAAATGGAGCCAAGAATGTGGGAAGCCTCTAGAAGTGAGAAGTAACAAGGCATGGATTCTCTCTTAAAGCCTCCAGAAAGGAATACAATCCTGCCAATAGTTTGATACTATCCCAGGGAGACCCATTTCAGACTTCTGTACTATAGAACTGTAAGATAATAAACTTATGTTGTTTTAAGCCACTAAGTTTGTGGTAATCAGTTATCACAGCATAGGACACTGATTACAACAGACAAGATAGTTTAAAAAGCACAAAGTAGAAGGACTTTCCTACCAACATAAGACTTATTCTAAAAAATACAGAAATTAAGATAGTGTAGGATTGGTGTTGGGATATAAAAACAGTGGATTCCAGAGAGAGACTGCATATATTTGGAAACTTGATATCTGCCAGAGGTGACATTATGGGTTGCTGGGATAAGCATGAACTATACCGTAATGGACAATGGATATTTGGGAAAATTTTTAAAAAAAGATTTTGTTTATTTGAGGGGGGCAGGGAGAAGCAGACTCCCCACTGAGCAGAGAGTCCAACATGGTACAAGATTCTAGGATCCCAGGATCCTGACTTGAGATGAAGGCAGATGCTTAAGTGAGTCTCCCAGACACCTTTTTAAAAAAATTTTATTTATTTGTCAGAGAGAGCGAGCAAGTGAGCGAGAGAGCGCAAGCTGGGGGAACGGCAGACAGAGGGAGGAGCAGACTCCCCGCTGAGCAGGGAGCCCAATTCGGAACTTGATCCCAGGACCCTGGGATCATGACCTGAGCCGAAGGCAGACACTTAACCAACTGAGCCACCCAGGTGTCCCTCCCAGACACCTTTTTAATGTCTTTCTTAAGCTGGGGCTGAGGACATGTGTTTGTATCAATCCCTGTTCCTATTCATGTGCTGAAAGATGTCACAAATGTTAAATTTAAACACATTTTAAAGTAAATAAAACAGTAAATCACAGGTAAGCGCCAAAGAACTCAAAGGTTATGATACAGAAAGAAGTTTAAGAGCTTAAGCTCTTCATCAGGAAGCTGTCCCTCATCTGGGTTACACCCCAGCGGTTCAACTCTGAACCCTGGGAATCAGTCCAAGATTCTGCCCTAGAGGGGGTTCTCTGTTTTGCTGACAGAACAAACATATTAAAAAAACACAAAACAATAAGGTACAAAGGCGCTGCAATGAAGGGTAATGGCCAAACAGAAGAAACATGAAAACAGAACTGTTTAACTGTGGGTACCATGTTTCCTAAGTGAAAGCTGCTGCCCCCCAACTCCACCCCATCGGCCACCCCAAGTGTGGAGTTCTAGCATATGGAGAAATAAGAGAGTGCAGTTTCAAGGGCATTTCAGATAAATCTCTCATGTTGTGATAGCATGACGTACAGTTGTCACCATTTCTGGTGCACTTTACACGAAGTAAATATGCTTATTAGTGATTTAATGATTGTTGATGTCAAACTACTCTAAATTTAAATTAAAAAGAATCAAAACCCCACAACCAAACACACAATGGATGAAGATAAAGCCAAAAGAGGGAAATAATGTTTCTTCAGTTTCTGCCCCAGGGTGCTCTGGATCCAGTCTGGGTCCATCTTGCCACTCAAATGTGGAGCAAAGGTGCTTGGCTGTCCAAGCCAAGGGCAGAACCCAAACTTTCTCTAGATCACAGGGCAAATGGGAAAAACACCCAGTGCCCGTCCCCTGCTAAGGGGCCTTCAGTCTGACCTTGACACCTCAATGAAAAAAATGTTTTCTGCTGGTTTTGCTTCGAGCCTATTTCTGAGCATTGGTAATTTGCAGCCCATAAATTTAATTAGAAGCAAAAATAATCAATCTTACCTATTTGCCTCAAAGAACAATTTTATTAAATATTTTATTTTCTGCTGTTTATGTTAATGTGTTTCTTACAGCACATTTCCTGCTGTTCAGTTTTCCATGTTGATTTTAAAAACAGATTTTTTTAAGTAGAACTCTACATAGATTTCCCTTTTTTGTTATTGTTGCTTGCTTTTTGTTGGTATTTGAGGTATTTGGTTTCAGTTTTCTCTTCTTTTATTTCAGCCACTTTTCTTTTCAGCCATTCTATAATGTATCACACATAACCCTAATTCATTTCTTCTGGTTTGATAACCAAACACTTGCCATCTTGATAAAGTAAGTTTGTGAGATAATTTCTCACAGGTGCAGGTGGTGTTATGTGCTTTAATAATCACAATTATTAAAGCACATAAGGACACAATTAGTGTCCTTGTTAGTTTACTGAAATTAAAACATACTGTCATAATCTGGGGGCCTCAGGAGGCCTTCTACAACCTTTAGAAGCTGATAAGAAGAACAAGGTAAGAGAAATGCAGTTTAAATTAAATCTCCTCACAGCTGATAGCCCACAGGGAGACCCTTAAGACATGCACAGTAATGGCTCTCCTCAAGGAACTCATGGCTGCCTTAATGCCTTCATGTTTATATTTTATTAAAGACTAAAAATAACCTTATCTTAACAGCAGCTAGCCCCCATGCCCCAAGGTCCTAAAAGCCTTGTTTCAAAATTCCTTAGGAACTTTATCTCTATCCCCGCTCCCTCCACAAACTTAGAAGTATATAATCAGTCACTCCTCACAATCCTGGGGCAGTTCTTTCTGCCCACGGGTCCTATCCCAGTGCTATAATAAAATTACTTTTTTGCACCAGAAACATCTCAAGAATTCTTAGCCATTCACTCTCGAACCCAAAACTCTTCCAAATGTCATCATTTTGGCAGCCCATGTGGGGCTCGTCTTTTCATCTGGACCCTGAGCCTCACTGTAAATCTAAAGAATAATTCCTCTTCTCTTCCCTTTACTTTCATTTCAGGGGTTTCTCAAGGGGCCTGCTGGCTCTTACTCAAACACTTTCACGTGGATTGCCCAGGCTGCAATCCTCCAGCCTGTGGCTACTCTACAGGGAGGGAAAAGCCTGCCTTTTGGCTGGAAATTAGTACATTGGCCGGAATAGTAATAACACCCAGAAACTTGATGCCCTCTCTTTATTCCTGTCCTTTTGTTTGTTTCTTTTTCTTTATTCCTGTCCTTAGGCTTGGGACTGCCTCCTAAGTCCTGCCAATCTTAAGAGTCCCCTTGGAGGTTTCCTCCTCATCAGTCTAATATGATCCCCTTCACACCTCTGATCTAGCCGCTTCAGGCCACAGGAATTCCACTTAGAGCTGGCAGAAACCAGTATCCAATTAAATTAAAACCCAACTGGGGACCATTTCCTAGGGAAGTCGGTTGTAAGGACTACATGTGTTGGAATGTTGCTTAGATCATGGTGGATTTCTATCTTTACTGTTTTTCATCAGTAACCCCTACTGACTACTTAAGTTACTAAATGGGGTAATTTCTCCTTGTAAAAGTTTTCTGGTGTTCTCTATGGGTTAGAAATGGCAGGTTCTTCACGGCACGGCAGGACACTGTATTTTGGTCCATTCACCAGCATCCGTTTGTAGTCTAGAATGCAATGGGGAAGAGAGGGGACACAGGCAATCCCTCCTATGGGGCCTTTACTTTATAGCAGGGCTGGTGATCAATAGTGATTTTGTTGGAGGGATGCCTCCAGTCGCTTGGATACCCCAAATTCCCAACATATCCTGCGTGGGACACCACCCAGGAGTAAGGAGCGATTTTTGATAATGGACCTTCTCTAGGCTTCTTTGGTTCCCAAGGATTTTCCCATGGCATGCCTTTTAACCCACTGGAGAAAATTGGGATTGTGAAATTTTAAGAAAGAACTGATCTTCTTTTATAACACTGCACGGCCTCAATATGATCTACCAGATCTCTTCTGTTAGGAAACAAGGGCAATGAACTGAGGTACCCTATATTCAGGCTTGAATGGCCCTAAATCAGGACCCAATCTAAGGACCTCTTATGGAATGTGTCTGGGCACTAACCAGGCTGATAACTCCTTCCTGATTGTCTAAACAACCCAGGTTGCTAGAGGAAACACAGGCCATCTCTAATGAAGGAGATGCTGACCCCCTCTCCCTGTTCTTCCAACAGACTCAGGTCAGTTGTACACTTTGATGACTGGCTCCCCTGTTTAGAGAGCCTATTATCATTATGTTAGCCTTTTCTTTAAAAAAAAAAAAATTAGACTCATTCCTTCTTTGACCTCCTTCCATGGACAAATAAACAAAAGCAAACAGAAAATTCCAATAAAACATCCAACAAATAAAATTCCATGTCTACCACCAATGAAAGTAATAAAGAATGTGCTTAATGCTTACAAAGTCTGCATGGAAGGGCCTTGGATAAATCACAGAAGAATCCTATAATCACAGTTGGATTGCAAGGAGTTGCTCCCAGAGCCTGTGAATCCTGGGGAGGAGGACTGTCATCACTTCTGCTCAATCATCTGACCAAGTGAACAGTGGAATGTTGCACCCTGAATCAAAGATATAAAGGTGAAAGCAAGTTTAAACAGTCTCGTTGACTTTTCTCTTTGCTAAAGGACAAAATCCAGTCCGTTGAGAATGTATCCTTTTTGCAAAACCAGTTAATGTGAATTCAGGGGATTTGTTCCAGTTCATAGTGTAGTTTTCACCACACTTTATAGGAAGTGCTTTTGTTTGTGATTCTTCTGACGCATAAGTAGACACAAAGCCCATTGGCAGTCTGTGTTGCCAATGTCAAACTAGCCTTGAACCTATAAATCCAGACTAACCAACAGTATTACTCTGGTAACAGGCAATCACACAGTTAATTGTTAACTGATGCCTCTAGCATGAGTACAGAGCTAGTGGTTCCAAGATGGACTGCAAATCAAAATAACGTAGCAACTTTAAAAAAAAAAACGTAGGTGCCTAACTTGTTCTAACACACCGATTTAGAAAATATGGTGTAGGGCCCAAGTAATTGCATTTTTAAAAAGTTTTCCAGGTGATCCTGATGCAATGGGATTAGAGACTGTCACAGAGGTACTAATATAAATAATATTACGTGATAGAGGAGAGTGGTGCCCATGCTTCTCAAACGGAGACAGGAGATAAAGAATAGAACTACTCAAAGACACACAAAGAACATTTTGTGTATTTCTGGAATGGCAATTTCACCTGACAGGTAGTTTAAAATGTCATTTTTATTTTGGGTGATTACATAGGTATATACAATTGTTAAAACTTATTTAACATTTAAGATCTGTACATTTAATTGCATGTTTATTTTACCTCATAAAAAGATAATATTTATATTAAACTATGGATATACTTTGGAGTAGAATACAAGATTTGCATTTATGTTTTAGAGGAATTCTGAGCCATTGAAGAAATCTCCGTATTTGATGGCCTGGTTACCTTACGTAGGCTAGTCTCTGAATCCAGAGAGGGCCCAATTACACTCTCTTCTGTTTAGGGTAGGGCTTGAAATGTTGAAAGGAAGACCTCTTGGAAAGGCCCAGGACTATGGTTTGGAAATCTCTGTGTTTAGAAATCCTTTCACTTCCAATGTTTTTCATTCATTTCTCTTACCCATGACCCACTGCCCCATCCTCTCTTTACCTTCCACGTATTACTTGTCTTTTTGCTTTAAAACACTCAAAAGCCTTGGGTGCCTGGGTAGCTCAGTGGGTTAAAGCCTCTGCCTTTGGCTCAGGTCATGATCCAGGGTCCTGGGATCGAGCCCTGCAGCAGGGCTCTCTGCTAGGCAGGGAGCCTGCTTCCCCCTCTCTCTCTGCCTGCTTCTCTGCCTAGTTGTGATCTCTGTCTGTCAAATAAATAAATAAAATCTTTAAAAAAAAAACACTTAAAATCCTCAAAAATTTTAAGTTACTCTTTGTTATGGAGATGGTTTAACGATTTGGAGGCCACACCCACAGAAATCACACATTGCAAGCATCTTTTTCCACTAAAAAATGAGTGTTTTTTTAAAGTTTATTTTTGAGCCACCTCAGGGCCCCTCAAAAATGCGTTTTAAAAGGTTATCAACTACAGGGGCTGGTCGACAGGGACTGAATCTAAGAATTATGAAAACCCACATTACCTGATTTTGGAAAAGACAAGAACAGAGGAAGAGTGGAGAGGAAGAGTGAGTGAATAACAAGAGTTAAAACAATGGTCAAAGGTAACTAGGTTCAGGTGCGCCTGGGTGGCTCCGTTATACATCCAACTCTTGTTAAGGGGTTGTGAGCTCAAGCCCAGCTGAAGTAACTAGGTTCAAGCGTTCCTCCTTGTTTCCTGTAACCCAAGAGTACAAGTTTGGGATTCTGAGAAATGGTGTAAGCAGTTACTTTCTGTCTCTTGCTTATGAATTTGGTGTCATCTATAATATCGGGGTAAAGAGTACATACGCATCCAGTTATGGATTTAATTAACGTGTTAGTTAATTCCTATGTTTCACGAACTTCATAGTTGTTACAAAAGCATGTACAAACAAAAAAAGCACATAGCAAACGTCTAGAACACAACAGGCGCGGAACCCCAAGACGACCCAAAGGCAACTTTTCGCACCACGCTAGCCTCCACCCATTGCACTCGTATCCCAGCAGCCTTTGCGCAGCCTGCCCAGACCCCCTAGAGC
>RCUC01154746.1:0-59380 GCA_003697995.1 Taxidea taxus jeffersonii | reverse complement strand
TCCGCCGCTTGCCGGGAGCCGGCCCCTCCCCCTGGGGTCTATCTTCCCGTCGCGTTGGATTCACTTCTCCGCTGGTCCTACCTTTCAGAAAGTGGTCGATTTTCTGTTCCTAGAATTGTTGTTTTTCTTCTCTTCGATCTCCTGTTGGATTTGTAGGTGTTCGGAATGGTTTGATAGGCTATCTAGCTGATCTCCTCCAGTGTTTTGATTTTAGTATGACACTGAGCATCCAGGTCCATTAGGGCTAGGGGAAAAAAAAAAAAAACGGTGAAGAAATTTGGTCATTTTCTTCCCACAGCATGTTTGCACAAAGTAGTGTTAACAAGAGAGCAAGTCTCCTCTGATTATTATATAGGATTCATATTCAGTAGAAACAGATCTCTGATTTTCTCTTTCCTAGTTTTTATCTCTTCCCTTTGAAAGTCAGTCATATATTTGGGAGACATTGCTTAGGTAAAATATCTTCACTTTCCTAAAGTGTTCTTCACCATGAGCTCTTAAGGATCTTTTTATCCTGGATACCTTCTAGATGGTAAAGTTTCAAAAAAATTCCTGAAACCAAGGTTCACTGAACAGGACACTATTCTAAGCATGCTTAAACCAAAGTGGAGAAGAATAGAAGAATAATCACCTTCCCTCTGATCACCATTCTTTCTTTAGTAGAGAGTCAGATTCTAATAATTATTATTAACTGAATATGTCAAAATTTTGACTCATATTCATGTCTAAACTTCTACATGGCAATTTATCCAGGCATCTGATCCTTTTTGCTTTTTACCTATTCCTTTGTATCCTCTCCTTTTTTATCCTTTTTATTAAGTACACTCTTAGTGAAATCTAGGTAGCAGAAGGATGAGCTTAATTTAGAACCATTCTTTACAGTATGAGGAAGGAATGAAGATAGGGAGTTGGATGGATAAGAGACTGGGATTTGTGAAGCATGTTCATGCATAGGGGCTACACATAAGAGGAAGGAAAAAGAGCAAAGAGCCAAGGAAGGCCTCTCTCAGGGGTTGCAGAATAGGCAGGAAAAGATAAGTATGGGGTGAGAAATAAAAGTAACAGTGGTTTGAACTATAGCCTATGTACTGGTGATTTCTAATTCTCTTCCTCTAACAGCAAGGTTTCAAGTGAATTCAAGCTTATTTCTGTAGAAGTCAGACTTGTGTACATTTTGATAGCTTATAGACTCTATAAATTCAACATATCAAAATTGGATCCATCATCTCTGCCTCTACAGCATATCAAATATTTTCAGAGACTGTCTTGTGAAATTCAGTCATTTAATCCAGAAGAGATGGGAGAATTTAAGAATTCCCAGCTTCTCTTCTTCTATACAACTACTCAGTCTAATCTTTGCTTATGCCATTATATTTATACCTCTGAAAGATGCACCTCTTTTAACATCTTTAGAACCATTCTAGAGGCATTTATTTACACAGTGATGACTTCTCAATTGAACTATTGAAGCCAACAGTTGCCTCCTTTTAGATGTCCTTTGTCTCTTCTGGTTCCTCAAGTTTGGGTGTAAAAGAAAGAGGGATAAGAGAGATTTGGTATCTTTGTTCATAACTGAAATCATGGTCTTTACAACAAATGGGGATGTGGGATAGGTATAGAAATTTATTAAGTCATGAGAGACTTCAGCATTTTGAATATCTATGGGAAGGATCTACGGAGAGACTGACTACATAGGAAATGGGATGGATAATTAAAAAGTCAAAGTTCCTAAGAAGATCAGAGGTGGACAGACACTGTATCAGAGGTGGGAGGATTGTAATTGGGAGGAGGGATAGATCTTTGAGTTGGCTAGATGCAAAGAGAAGAGCAAAGTACAGGTATTGATGATTTTATGAGTCTATCATAGATATTGAGGAGCTTGCATCTGATAGCTTCTTCTTTGTGATGCCACTGGGGATGTGATTTCTCACCTATGGAATCTATAATTAGTAATTTGCTTTATCATATCACATGTCAGTCTCACTTGAAAAAAATTTCTGTAGCTTTAGAGTATGTTTTAATGAGGTAATTCTTCTCATTTTTCTTCTAAACCTTGTGGGTAGTCTGTCTTATTTGTTTCTCTGAATTAACTTTAGAAAAATTTGCTGACTCCCCTCCCTATTCATATATGTTTTCACTGAACTTTGACTTCATTTGAGATTGTTCTTCTATACTCAACAGTTTTCTGGATGAATAGATGTTAGCATTTTGACAGTTTTGTTTTCTATTGATGTAATTCCTGTGTCTTACCATACCTAAACCCACGTGAAATCTCAGTTTAGGATTTATCTCATGACATTACACAGCAACTATTCCATTTCTCCACTCTCCGAATTCCTCCTCATCTGCTTCCCTAACTACCAGGGTTGGCAGCATTGGCCATGGGGGCCAATGCCACCTTGCTGATCACCATCTGGCTGGAGGCCTCTCTGCATGAGCCCATTTACTACCTGCTCAGCCTCCTCTCCCTGCTGGACATTGTGCTCTGCCTGATGGTCATCCCCAAGTTCCTGGCCATCTTCTGGTTTGATCTCAGGTCCATCAGCTTCTCAGCCTGCTTTCTCCAGATGTTCATTATGAACAGTTTCCTCCCCATGGAGTCCTGCACATTCATGGTCATGGCCTATGACTGCTATGTGGCCATCTGCCATCCACTACAATATCCAACCCTCATCACTAACCAATTTGTGGCCAAATCTAGTGCTTTCATTGTGGCTTGGAATGCTTTGCTGCTTTCATCTGTCCCCATTCTCTCTGCCTGGCTCCATTATTGTGGGAAACATGTCATTGAGAACTGCATCTGTGCCAACTTATCTGTGTCCAGGCTGTCCTGTGACAATTTCACCCTTAACAGAATCTATCAGTTTGTGGCTGGTTGGACTTTACTGGGCTCAGGTTCAAGGCTGAAGGGGCTGCTGTCAAAGCCCTGAGCACATGTGGCTCTCACTTCATCCTCATCCTGTTCTTCAGCACCATCCTGGTGGTTGTTATGTTGACAAATGTGACCAGAAAGAGGGTCCCCATGGACATCCTAATCTTGCTCAATGTCCTTCATCACCTCATACCTCTTGCCTTAAACCCTATTGTATATGGATTTAGAACCAAAGAGTTAAAACAGGGGTGTCAGAAGTTATTGCAGAGAGGGCTTAAAATACATAGAAGGGCACCATTGTAGAAACACCCATTACTATTTCCTTTGTTTCTATTCTGGGCTTTGTTATTCCAGACAGTAAAATAATGCTTGGATAGTGAGTATTTCCTACCCACTTTCTGCCCCTCTTGTATCAGGAATTACTGTGAATCTCTTAGTACCTGACCAAACATCATTTGCCTGTTAAATACCTAACCTTAGTTTGTATGTAGACATACCTAAGTTTGTATGTAGACATTTATATTTTTAAATCATCTCATCTTCATAACAGTTCTAGAGGACAGGGATTACTGTCTCAGGTTATACATTAGAAAATAAAAATTTGGGGCACCTGGGTGGCTCAGTGGGTTAAAGCCACTGCCTTCAGCTCAGGTCATGATCTCAGGGTCCTGGGATCGAGCCCCACATCAGGCTCTCAGCCCAGCGGGGAGCCTGCTTCCACCTTTCTCTCTGCCTGCCTTTCTGCCTACTTGTGATCTCTGTTTGTGAAATAAATAAGTAAAATCTTAAAAAAAAAGAAAATAAAAATTTATGGAGAAATTTTGACAAAGGTCACACTTGGTGAGTGGTAGGGCATCAATTGTTAAAATTCTGGAAGTCACAATCGAGTGAAAATGGGTGAGGAAACATTTATTATTGTAGTTGGTAGGGAGTGATGTCATTATTTACATGGGTATAGGGAATTTAAGGTTTAGGCTAATCAAATAACATTACTCAGTGATCAGACATAATTTTTATTTGTAAAATTCCATAGAGTGAAAGCAAGAGCCACTTTTAAAAGATCCTTAAACACTGATTCTCGTGAGTAGATTCCAAAATTTTTAAAGGCATTTGAAACATAGAGAGTACTAATATCTTATTTTCAACAAATATGATCTTTGTTTTTCCAACATCCCTCAACTGGTAAATTGCAAATATTGGATATAAAGGTCTATACTATATGGCATTAGAGTATTTTAAAAAACAAAACAACTCAATGAAAGGTGGAGAGTTGGACAGTTGCTTGATTCCTTTAAGTATATAGGGTATGAAAAAGTGGTTAAAAGTATTTTAGAGGAATTTCTTTAAATAATGAGGAAAACTTCATTATCAGTTTGATGTGGTTTTGGAATATAGGTGAAGTTCAGTGGGTTATGAGGTCTGGAGGCTGAAGAATTCTTGAGACATCTTTAGTGCAAAATGGTGGTTTTATTAATGGGGACAGGACCTGTGGGCAGAAAGAACCACTACACTGAGGTCTCGGGAGTAGCTGATTGTATACTCTGGAGTTGGAGGAAGTAAGAAAAGGGAGATTTCAGAAAAACTTTCATATGCTGAAGAGGATCTACAAGATAATGCTAAAGAGTACCCCTAAGATATCAGAGGCCTTGTCATTATCAAGTTAAGGTTGTTTTCCCTTCTAGCAAAGTGTTAACATTAAGATAGTTGGGAGATTCCTGGAAGAATGTCTCACATCCCACCCAGGAGTAGGTGTAGAGTGGGGAGGTTGCAGGGTGTCAGCTTATGCTTTGTCTTCAGCCAGCCTTGTGCTCCCTCATCAAGCTGGTTGTATGAGAGGGAGAGAAAGACTACTATATTTTCATGCTTATACTTGTGTGGATTTTGTTTTCGGTGATTCAAGGGATATTGGCATAAGGTTCTCTTCTTAATCGTAAAGACAGTGACTGGGTTCCCTAGAGCCAAACATAATTAACTTGGTGGTCTGGTGATGCAGTTGTCCTTGCTTAAACCTGTGAAAAAAAGATTCCTGGTTACATGGTCTTTCCTGAGATGCTCATATTAATTCTGAGTACACATCCTATTGTCTCCACATGCAAGAAGAACATTTTGATAGTCTCTTCCCTTAAAAATAAATCTAAGTGCCGTGCTTAATCTTTAAGGTCCTGAAATAGTCACATCTCATGTGATTTTTCCATTTCTGTACACCACTGTCCTTCTTGCAGTCCTAAAACCCATTTTCTCCAAATTCCTTATGCAAATTTTGAAGTCCCTAAATCACTCTGACCTCAGGTTCCCCCAGAAGTGCATTTCCTTTTAATCCACCTAAGATACTAAGGCTTCAGGTGTAAAACAGATCTCTCCTGACTTTTGGGAAGGATAGGGGCTTATGTGATCACATATCCTACACTGAGTCCAGGGAAGAGTCAGAAGTTGCATGATGCTTTCCTCTGTTTGTCCAGCATGATTTTACCTACTGGAGAGGAACTTTAGTTTGTCAAGATGAGCAACAAGGACTTAGATTTATCCTCTCAACAAAACAACAACAAAACATTGTACAAAATATACAAAATAATTGTTTTGAGGACACTGGACCTGAGATAATGGAGGGCAAGGATTCCAAGGAGATGGGAAACAAAAGAGTTGAGTCCTGTTTATTGGAGAAAGATTGTTACAACTTATTGGAAGAGATTCCAAGCCATCTTGAAGGGAGGGTGAACTTAGGTGTAGCCTGGCAGTCTTCCTATGGTGAGAAGGACATGGGAATCAGGGAAGGCCAAGGTAGCCAGAGTTCAAAGGGTAGAGTACTAGAGGAGAGAGAACTGTATAGAAAGAGAATTCCAAAGATCTACAGAGGGCCCCCTAAAGTATTCAGTGGATGGGTGTATGCATGTGTGGAAACCAACTAAAAATATTTGAGGAAACAAAAAACAAAAATAAGACTTACATAATTACATAGCAATCTCTGGCTGGCTTTTAAGAATCATCTAAGTTGAGACCTGTGTGCCAGACAGACCCTTTTCCCCTCTTATCAACTAATCTTTGGGTAGGATTGTCCCAGGGAGAGAGCAAGACCTTGGAGGCAATAGCTCCCTTTTGCCAAAGGTAATGCCCCTTAAAAGAACACAGCTGAATGTTCTGCGGTCATCATTGATACACTTCAGGGTGATACACTTCAAGTCCTGGCCAATACAGTAAGTAAAGGAAGAAAGAAGAGTTCTAAGGATTATAGTAGGAATGGTTAAACGATGAGATACTACCTTCCACCGATTAGAATGGCCAAAATGAACAAGACAGTAAACAACGTGTGTTGGAGAGGATGTGGAGAAAGGAGACCCTCTTACACTGTTGGTGGGAATGCAAGTTGGTGCAGCCACTTTGGAAAACAATGTGGAGATTCCTTAAGAAAGTAAAAATAGTGCTACCCTATGACCCTGCAATTGCACTACTGGGTATTTATCCCAAAGATACAGATGTAGTGAAAAGAAGGGCCATCTGTACCCCAGTGTTTGTAGCAGCAATGGCCACAGTCACCAAACTGTGGAAAGAACCAAGATGCCCTTCAATGGATGAATGGATAAGGAAGATGTGGTCCATATATACTATGGAGTATTATGCCTCCATCAGAAAGGATGAATACCCAACTTTTGTATCAACATGGATAGGACTGGAAGAGATTATGCTGAGTGAAATAAGTCAAGCAGAGAGAGTCAATTATCATATGGTTTTGCTTATTTGTGGAGCATAAGAAACAACATAGAGGACATGGGGAGATGGAGAGGAGAAGGGAGTTGGGGGAAATTGGAAGGGGAGATGAGCCATGAGAGACTGTGGACTCTGAACAATAATCTGAGGGTTTTGGAGGGGCGGGGGTGGGAGGTTGGATGAACCTGGTGGTGGGTATTATGGAGGGCACATATTGCATGGAGCACTGGGTGTGGTGCATAAACAATGAATTCTGGAACACTGAAAAGAAATAAAAAAAATAAAAATTTAAAAAAAGTATTTAAATGAAGACCTGATTAAATGTAGAGATAAACCATGTACATGGAAAGGACACATGAGCATTTTAAAGATGGCTTCTCCTCAAATGAATTCATAAAATCAATGCAATTTCAAGAAACATTCCAGCAAAGATTTTCAGAGGTCATTTGGTGCAGTTATTCTAAACTGTAAAGTGTATATGCATGGTAAAAGTTTCACCAAGTGGAAGAGAATTTTAAAAAAGATTTGTCACATCTTACCAGATAATAAAACATACTACAAACTCATTGCATATCTAATAGTTGTCCCTAGTGCAACGGCATGGATAAAATAAAGAGTTTATAACAGGCTCATGTATTTAAGTTAAATTGATATGGGATAATATCATTTACATGTATATAACTTTAATATAAACATAGAAAAACACAGATGAAAATATGCAACAGATTGCTTATATAGTTATTTCTGGTGAGTGACATTTTGCTGGACTTTAAATGATATACAATATTATATAATTTTTTTTAAAGATTTTATTTATTTATTTGACAGACACAGATCACAATTAGGCAGAGAGGCAGGCAGAGAGAGAGAGAGAGGAAGGGAAGCAGGCTCCCTGCCTAGCAGAGAGCCCTGTGAGGGGCTCAATCCCAGGACCCTGGGATCATGACCTGAGCCGAAGGCAGAGGCTTTAACCCACTGAGCCACCCAGGCGCCCCTACAATATTATATAATTTGAATGTTAGAATGTCAGTGGATTATCAGAGCAAATATTAAGAACTGCTGTTGGTGGGCTGTATTGTTCAGAATGAGAATTCAAAGGATGAGTATCAGATTGGGGAGAAAAACTATCTGTTTACATAAGTAGAAAACAGATGTAAGAAGTCAGTGAACTCGGACTCATTAAAAAAAATTTTTTTTAAGATTTTATTTATTTATTAGAGAGAGAGAGAGAGAGAGAGCGAGCAAGCACAGGCAGACAGAGAGGCAGGCAGAGGCAGAGGGAGAAGCAGGCTCCCTGCCGAGCAAGGAGCCCGATGTGGGACTCGATCCCAGGAGGCTGGGATCATGACCCGAGCCGAAGGCAGCCGCTTAACCAACTGAGCCACCCAGGCGTCCCCAGGGACTCATTTAAAGGTTACTAGTTAGGAACTCGTGGAGAAAGTGTAAAAAATGTGTGGGAGAAGTGGGAACTACAAAGCAGCTCTTTCATTTTCTATCAGCTTGATTGTAGCATCCCTTTTGAATTTCAGTTTTGGCCATCAGTCTATTTTGGTGCTATCTTTGCACAGCCCTGTTTTGTTCCAGGTGTGTAGTTCCCAGCACAAGTGAATAGAGCTGTATTATTGGATTCCCAGCAGAAACAGCTCATGCCCTGCTTGCCAGCTGAGTGGTTATCTCTTTGTTCTCTTCATTGCATCTATTTTGGTTGGGTCAATCCTCCTGTGCAATATAAAGCAACAGGAAGCTCCAGACTACTAGAGTTACACTGATCCCAAACAAATTTATAAAGTTCACCAGGAGACAAGTTTCTGCCGTTTTCTAATGTAAGGTAGCTGCCATGTGACTTATGTTTACAGGTGGATCAGATGAGACAAGAAAATTAAATTATTTATTACCTAACTTAATTGTCTAAAATCAGTGGGAGATACTATGGGCTAAATATCCCATCTCACATTATTTCTCTCTTGAACATATTCTTTGCTTGAAGTCTAAGCCTTTCCTAAACTCCTCTCAGATGCATGCTTAATTTAAGTAACTATACTCTATGTATCTTCTCCTATAATTGTTATTACTTTATGTATATGAATTTATTCTTCAGTGGAGTCTTATTGCTGGGAAAATGAAATATTTGAGTACTTAGATCAGCCTTACTCAAAACTTAAATTGTTTGCTTAAAATCTCCAATTTTGACTTTATTTTTGTGGTTGATGTATCTCTAATATATAGACTTGAAACATCTACTTTTGGCTATCACCTTCGACTGTCAGGCTCAAATTTTCAACTATCCTTAGTATAGTCACAATTGCTGAATGTCTACTGTCGCAAGTCATTGGCGGAATCCTCTTCATACTATCACTCATTCTTTTACTCATTCTTTTATTGTTCTGATTTTATTTTTTGTCTAGCCTTCTATAGCCCATCATTTAAGTACATTTTTTGAAATAATCTAAACTTCTTTAGTCTCTCCCTCCATCATAGTTGCTTGAAAAACCCCAAACTCTGTTTAAATCCAAATATCTGTCTCCTCTGTGAAAGACTGACATTTGCTAGGAAAAAAATAAACTTACTGATTTCATGTTAATTAATTAATTAAATATTTTATATATTTATTTGAGAGAGAGAGAGCACAAGTCGGGGGTGGAGGGTCAGAAGGGAAAGGAGAAGCAGACTCTCCAACTAAGCAGGGAACCCTAGGCAGGGCTCCATCCGGGACTCCAGGATCATGCCCTGAGCTGAAGGCAGACTCTAACTGACTGAGCCATCCAGGCACCCACATTACATTTATTATTACAAACTTCAGTTGTATACTCAACACTACCCAGAAATCTTAATGTGTGATGTCATTGCAGTAAATGAGCCCATATCCACCAAGTTGTCCAAAATAGAATCCCAAGATTCATATTTGACTTCTACATTGAATAACTCATTTCTAAGTTGTAATTCATCATTATATTCACTTGACTATTATTCCAAAATTTGTTTATTCAAAGTCATTTCCTCTGCCACCAATCTGGTCCATGCCACCACCATCTCTTGCCTAGACCAGATAATAGTCTGGCTGCCTTTTCTGCTTCTACTCTTGTTTTCCTTCCTATTCATACCTCTCTTTGTTAAGACCTTTTTGATCTGCCTTACCTATCCTAATGCTCCCATAGTAATGTTCCATGATGGTACATGAGAGGATTTTGTATATTTTCTTTTGTATAATTACCAAAACTTTTAGCATTTATTTGTTTTATATTTTTGTCTGTATTACCAAAAGAATACCTTTTAAAATATTTAATTAAAAAGTACTGGTGAATCACAACATTATATAAAAAAACCAATGATGTACTGTACCTTGGCTAATTGAATTTATATAAAAAAAGTAATGTATGTACATGATTCAAAATTTTGAAAACTAAAAAAAGGGTTCAGTAAAAGTAATTCTTTATCTGTTTCAGTTAGTGTATATCTGATTTCATGTAATAGAAACTCCAAATATGGGAACCAACAAATTAGAAAATTCTTTTCCTTTCATATAGAATAGTTTCAGAGGTGGACATCTAAGGCTGAAACCAGAGCTTCACCAGTTTCTCTCTACCTTCATTATCATACTTAAAAACTGACTTTTCTCCTCAAAGTTGCTGATGGTTTAAGCTAGAAATTCAGGTCTCAGTCCCATGCCTGTTCCATGAGAAAAGAGTGAGGGTTAATGACCTTCATTTCTCAACTGATTTAGTTCACCTTAGAGTCTTTTTGGAAACCCCATCAAATGACATCTATTAGTATTAGTATTCAGAATCTGAGAGGTATAATATTTTGGCAGTATAGATGGGTACCCAAATAAAATTGTGATTTTTGTTAATAAGGAAGAATGGGGGCATTGGGTGCATAACCAGCAATCTCTAAGATATCATTCTATTCTATCTGCCAGGCACAGAATTTTCTTTCCCAGAAGCAACTTCTCTTATAGGTTTCTATATCCTTCCAGAGGTAATTTGATTTTACATAAGAATATATATAATAACATATATATTTATATATATACTTATTTATGTGTATTCTTTGTATAGCATTAAAATAATATGTAGCATTCTATGCACTGTTTTTGCCTCTTGCTTCTTTGCTGAACAATATATTTTAGAAATTATGCAAATAAGTACATTTAGAGATGCCTGTTTTCTTTGAACAACCACATAATTAGAATGAGCTCTTAGAGAATAGGAACCATGTTTGCCTTATTTGCCATTGTATACAGTGCCTAGTACAGTTTGTGGGGCATAGGTGGTAGTTAGTATTTGTTTAATGGATGGGTCACACAAGTAGCAAATGCCAGGGCTAGTATTCATATATGCTTGTGATTTGAATGGTTTTATTCCCATGACCTTATCTACAACCTTGATATGTTAGGTGACAGATTTTCTTGTATTGAAATCTCTTTGCATTTTTCAAAAGATAAATATATTTGTCAGTTTAAAAATGTTAACAGTTTCCTAAACTCAACTTACTAGGATTTTGTTTAGGATATCAATACCTATGGTCACATTTGTCAGTAAAAGAAGGGTCATTTAGAACACAGATATTGGAATCAGATTGACATGGCTATGAATTTAGGTTAATTTTAGTGAGTTTCGGACAGGGTTTTATCTTTCTATTTATCCCCTACACAGTGGGATAATAGTTCCTACTTAAAAGAGTTGCGCATTCATATCTAAGGGAGATGATTCAACGAGAAAAAAAGTAAAAGAACTTAAGTGGTTTAAGTCACTCAGAAGGGTCACTCAAAACTTTATAATTACTATTATAATAAAGTAGGTCTCTTTTCCTACACATTTGACCATGTTTTGCATGTCAGGTTTGTGCACCAGATCATTGGCTTTTGGCTTCTGGGCAAGTTCTTACCTCCATTCTTTACCTCCCAACTCCCTTCCTGCAGGAGCACCATAAGGTAGTTCCCAAAGGACTCAGCTCTTCATTCCCTAAGTCTGCTTTCCCAAGACACCTTTCCCCATCTGGGTCCAAAAAAGGGAGGATACAAGAGGAATAGGAGCTCATAAAACTCTTCAGATTTATTCATTAAAGTCCCAGCATGGTTACCAGTACAGCTGATACATCATAAAGGACTCATCCTTTGACATTTTCTGTAAGTTCCAGGGTCAAGGGAGGGTAGGTAGCACAGAATGAATTGGATCTAAATGGGAAGAGTGACAAGACAGGCAGAGATCTTTTCTAACAGGCAACCCCAATTAGCAGGGAGAAAGGCAATGGAGGAGGAGGTGGCAGATGTGGTGCCTCTGGATGCATTAGCATCCAGAAATCCCTAAGTACCTCTGTAAGGAGCATGCTAGGTTTTCTTTCTTCCCTCTGCCTTTCTAAAAGAGGATCCCATTTCCTTGCTTGATTAGGAGACCTAGTGCTTGTAGAGAATAAGACTTCATCTTGTCTGATCAGGAAGAAAAAAAGGAGATCTATAAATCCTACAGTGGAATAGGGGGGTGTCAGTATGCTGAGTTTAGTATAGGCACAGAGATTCAGGAAAAAATGTTGATGAAGAAGCCCCCACCCCCAACTTTGTTTCAGTAGAGCAATTTAAACTGCAGAGAGATAACTTTCTTTAGACTGATAGAAAGCTGTCTTTCATATTCAACCAGCTCCATTTCTCTGATTTCTCTCTGATGATCCTAGTTTTGCCCTTTCCCCCAAGATAGCCATTCCTATATTTTGAAGTTATTACTGATGTTCTTGTTTTTGGCAGTCCACACATCTGTAATTTGTAGATTTTTATCATCCTGTAACTTTTATCATCCTGTAACTCATATGACCTAATACAATGTACTGAATTGGATAGGAAACTCCAGGTGAAATAACCAGAATAGGGCTGAGAACGATTCTCAGCTACATTCTTCTTGAGATTGTATGTTTATGAAATAAATTTATACACACACACACATGTATAGATTTAGAAAACATTTAGAAGAATGCCTGGTACATGCTAGACACTTGGTATATTTCAGCTAATATTGTCAATCCAGTTTTAGAGACCTAAATCAATGTTTATTCTATGTACCACATCATTAACTTATGTTCATATGTACACTTCTACCTTTCAGGATGTCTAGGAATCTGTTCTTTTATCCTTCTCTCCTATTCTAGATTTCTCACTCCCTCCCCCTGTCCCATTTTCCAGTGTTAAGCTGTGAAGAAATGGAGTTGAATAGATTCTGAGCTGAAGTGGTAACACTGGGTGGCTGGAGGCAAGTGTCCTGGGCTTGATGAGTTTCAGGCAATAGATATTTGACTTTTCCACAAGTTAATGACCAACACATGAAGAACAGAAGCAGATACATAGGAGAATTGATCAGTGAGTGGCCTTTGAGAAGAAGCACGAACAGTTATGAAGATTATATCAAACAATGCTTGAAGAGGACAAAGTGCTAAGAAGGTCATTCAACAGGGATAAGAAAATAGGATACAGTGAGGATAAGGGTCAAGGAGGAGAGGAAAGACTGGTGCAGGGAGATAGATTTTGTATGGATAAGTTGATAATGACTAGACTAGAGGAAATTCAAGAAAGTTCTAACCAGCATATTAGGAGCAATAGGGTTATTTTGTATTTGTATTAATTAGGGCAAGGGCAAAAGTTTTCTTAAGTTAGAGAACTAGCTTAGGGTTTTACTGTTAACCAAGGAAGAGGCTCTTGAGGATGACCTGTAAACAGTGGCATAAAGGAGCCCCCAAGTTCCAACAGGCATTTTGTGCCCTGCCCTGCCTCCTCAGTGACCACCATTTGTAGTATTGATTAGGACTTCTCTCTCTTCTTCAGTGTCCCCTTCAGCACATTGAAACTCTGGCTAACTCACCTTTCTCACTTTCCCTTCCTTGGAATTTTCCATCAATGTTGAACACTAAGGCCCCAGTAATTCAAAAATCTTTCAACAGATTTTTTTATTAAGAACTTGTGGGGTGTTAGAGAATATTGGTGTGTATAAATGGACAAGTGTACTTTGTCTTCAGATATTTCACAGGAGGGTGAAGAGAAACAAAGAAGTACAAAATCTATGTGTTAAGTGTGACAGAGAAAATTAATAATAATAATAATAACTTTCTCAGTGAACTAACTACTTCAGTTATCCTACTTTACTTCTGAATTTTAACCTTTCCATAAACAAATAAGCATGCTGCAGTATGTTTCATTACTGTCTTGCTTTTTTCTTCACTTATGAACTTAAAATGAGGCTCTTTAGCTGTGTGGTCAATCCTCACCATTTACATTTCCTCCCTTATTAACTTCATTACCCTTTGTTCTGGTTTCTCTTGGCACCAGTCTGATGAATTACAATTGTCCAGGTCCCTATAAAATTTAATGTCTATTCATATTCTCATGTTATTGAACTTCTGCTTAACTGACAAGTTGGCCATATACTCCTTGAAGTTTTCTTCCTCATTTTTCCTAGGTCACCATATTCTTCTGATTTTTTTCATACTCTTCCAGACCCATCACTTATGTCTTTTTTCTTTTTTCAACCTTTCGGTGTTGCTGTTTTCCAAGGTTTCAGTCTCAGCCTTATGCTATTCCAACTACTTCAGCTATGTGCTAATGCTTTCTGAATTTATATCTTAAACCAGAATCATTCTAAATTGTTTAAACTCCTCATTTCTGACAGTCCAAGATAAATTTCTACGTAGAGTGTAAACAGCTCAGCCTTGACATATACTGACACACTAAACCTACTAATTCTCCTGTATTTCACATCTTGGTGATTCTGTTTATTCAAGCCAGAAAATTCTGGGCTTCTCACCTACTGTGTCTTTCATAACTGTCTACATTATTACCAGCATATGCTGTTTCTTCCCATCTTCAGTGCTCAGACTTTGTTCATACAACACTTCTCATCTGGGCAATTGCAGCTTCCGTTATTTTTGCTTCTGTTCTCTCTCCTTACTCAAATCATTCATAGCATTGCATCCAAATTGATCCTCCCATAGCCCATACCTAGTCACCTCTCTCCCCTAATGAAAGTATTTCTGTCTTCTCATTATATATAAGATTAATTCTAAAATTCTTAACATAGAAAAGTCCTTCATGATCTGGCTTTCTCTTATTTTTCAACTTTGTTTTCTGCTCTTTCTTTCAATTCCCCACCCTCTTGGCTCCAGTCAAATTAAATATTTCACAGAGTTTCCCTCTGAAGTTTTTCTCCAAGTTGCTTCCATGCTTTTACATAACCCATTTTATGTATGTAATGTAGTACCCACAGTTTTTGTGCACATATGTCTTCCACATTCATCAAAATCAGCCCAGGTGTTAGTAACTTTGGAAAGTCTTCCCTTTTCTTCACAGGATGATTTTGGCAATTTTATTCTATGCCCCTCTATCATTCTGCTTGTAAAACAATTAATTTATTATGCAAATATTGTTGTGCACCTCTTCATGCCAAGCACTGTGCCAGTTGGTGAGCATGGCCCCTATTATCATGACATGAAATGTTTAAATGGACTTGGGAGAAGGAGTATATAATCAAATTATTACACACATACAAACTGTGAGGATGGGACAGTGTACTATGAGAACATAAAATAGAAGATCTCAATCTTGTCTGGAGAGGGTTAGAGAAAACTTCTCAGAGAAGGGAATATTTGAACTGAGATGAATAGGATGAATAGAAAGTAAGTGGATGTGGAAGTATAAGTAGAAGCATGGGAGCACAGTCTTCCAAGAGAAATGGGAGCAGAAAGTGCATATTGTATTTGAGGATCTGAAAAGAGGACAGTGTAGCTGGAGCTCTGGGAGCAAGAGAGAGAGAGGAAGGTGTCAGATGAGACTGGAAAATGGGGAAGGAGGCAAATGATATATGACCTAGTATTTATTCATTCATTTACTTATTTATTAAATAATTAATTCAATTAACTATGAGCACCTATAAAGGAATCTACTTATACACTGTATGTGTAGTGTGAAAAACACCAGCAGACATGGTTTCTCCTCTCATGAACTTGTGATTTAATAAAGTTAAGGATTTTGTTTTTATGCCTATTAATGATGAGAAGTCAGTGGGATAATTTAAGCAAATGAGTGTCAAGATTCTATGTGTATTTTTAAATTTTTCTCTGACTTCAGTGTAGAGAATGGCTTTGTAATGAAACCTAGAACATAGTAAATTTCACTTGAGAGAGTGGTACTGTAGTCTTGGCTGGTGATGGTGGTGATGGAGAAATAAGTGGACCCAAGAGCT
The DNA here is from genome assembly GCA_003697995.1 of Taxidea taxus jeffersonii. NCBI lineage: Eukaryota > Metazoa > Chordata > Mammalia > Carnivora > Mustelidae > Taxidea > Taxidea taxus. The sequence goes on along the minus strand of RCUC01154746.1, from coordinate 43,591 downwards.
AATTTAAAAGGAAAATTTGATTGATTTTCTTGGCAGGTTTGTGATGGGTGGTACTGGTGAAGGATATGTTTCAAGACAGTTTCTAGCCTTTGACTTGTGAGATAGTCCAGATGCATATGCTATTCACTGAGACAGGAGATGCTAGAAAACCAGGCTTGGGAGACAAATGGTAACTTAATTTTAAACCTGGTGAGTTTTGGTGAAAGACCCAAGTTGATATGTCAAGTAGGCATTTAAGGAGGTTTAGACAAGAGATATAATTTAGTAATCATCAACATGAAGATGGTAATTGAGCATATGGACAAGGAAGTGGAAGACAGAGCAGAGTAGATTAGCACAGAGGAGAGAAGAAAATTAAAGAGAACCCATTACTGAACCTTGAAACTCATGCCAGGGTGGTGGATGAAAAAAAAAACACATAAGAGGGTGCCTGGGTGGCTCAGTGGGTTAAGCCTCTGCCTTCGGCTCGGGTCATGGTCTCGGGGTCTTGGGATCAAGCCCTGTATCGGGCTCTCTGCTTAGCTGGGAGCCTGCTCCCTCCCCTCTCTCTGCCTGCCTCTGCCTATTTGTGATCTCTTATAAATAAATAAATTTGTGATTTATTTATTTATTTATTTATTTATTTATTTATTTATTTATTTTAAAAGAGCACATAAGAGAAAATGAGAAGGCCAGGAGGTATGAGGGAGACCTCATTACCTCCTCATGAGAGGAGATTGTGATGCAAACCAAACCAAATAGAGTGTGTCAGAAAGAGGATCTGATTGATTGCTTCAGCAAGATTTTTTTTAAGAGGCATTTTGTGGGTCTATAGGAGGAGGCCATGCCAGGAGTTGTGGAATGGATGTGAGGTCAGGACTGGAGACAGTGAGTGTGGCAATGCTTGTGAGAAGTTTGTATGTGAAAGTGGGAAAAGGGAGAAATAGCTGGAAGGAAAGAAAGAGGCTTTTTAATTTTTATTTTTAAAGATGAAAGATACTGGAGAATGTATGAACACAAGGCAGATCCAATGAAGAAGGAAATATGACTCCAAGTTAGGGAACTGGAACAAATAATTGATAGTGTAACTGCCAGGCTAAGAGGGCTACAATTCAGTGTAGGAGGTGGAAGGTTTGACATTTCAGGCTGGGCAGACTCTGTTTCAGTGGGAGGAAAGAAGGAAAGGATGGGAGAAAGTACAAATAGGTTGTTAAGTTTTATCTTGGGAAGTTGAAGAAAATATCACTGGATACCTCTTTTCTCTGCAAGGTAGTGTTTGATGCCATCTTCCAAGAGAGTTTGAAAAGAATGAAGGAGGCTTTTGAAAAAGGCTTTGGAAGAAAGGAAAGTTGATTGGGCAAGCTTTATAGGATGGGCAGGCAGCATTGAAGTTGGTAACTATAAATTTATAGTAAAAGCAGCCATTTCATTTTAGACTTAATCTAAGATTTCCAGGTACAGGCCCTGGAAAGTGAATGGTTGTATTCAAATAGGATTGGAGTTTTAGCAAAGGACTGATTTAATCAATTTTGTATTCTATTTTCTTCTAATATACCATGAGTTTGGGGAAGGGATATAACAAAATTATTCATCAAAAATTATATTGGATAAGTAGGTGGTTAACTAATTAAAGGTTTCCCAATCCACATCAATGTCAATAATTATCTCAAAAACACCTATTAAAGACCCTTCTCATGCCTCCTTCACCTTAGTACTGGATAATTTTAAAAACTAGGTGTGTTTTGGCCTATTTTGTTAACATTTTATTTTCCTCAGTGGTACCATGCTGACATAATTTGTTGCACATTTTTAATGTTGTGAAGTTATTCCCTAAGATTATCCACCTTTAAAATATCAGGTTTTAAACTGATTCATGATTCCTTCATCGACCATAGCTTTATTTTTCAAATCTTACCAGTCTGTCTTTATGATATTGACTGGGATTTGCCTTTTGGGACGAGTGTCCTATATATCATTAGCTTCCTAAAGAGTGAGAGGCACACTTTAAAAAAAAATTTTTTTTGTTTTATTTATTTTTTTCATTGTTCCCAGATTCATTGTTTATGCACCGCACCCAGGGCTCCATGCAATATGTGCCCTCCATAGTACCCACTACCAGGCTCACCCAACTTCCCATCCCCCGCCCCTTCAAAACCCTCAGATTGTTTTTCAGAGACCATCATCTCTCATGGTTCATCTCCCCTTCCAATTTCCCCCAACTCCCTTCTCCTCTCCATCTCCCCATGTCCTCTGTGTTGTTTCTTATGCTCCACAAATAAGCAAAACCATATGATAATTGACTCTCTCTGCTTGACTTATTTCACTCAGCATAATCTCTTCCAGTCCCGTCTATGTTGATACAAAAGTTGGGTACTCATCCTTTCTGATGGAGGCATAATACTCCATAGTGTATATGGACCACATCTTCCTTATCCATTCATCCATTGAAGGACATCTTGGTTCTTTCCACAGTTTGGCAACCGTGGCCATTGCTGCTATGAACACTGGGGTACAGATGGCCCTTCTTTTCATTACATCTGTATCTTTGGGGTAAGAAACCAGTAGTGCAATTTTAGGGTCATAGGGTAGCTCTATTTTTACTTTCTTAAGGAATCTCCACACTGTTTTCCAAAGTGGCTGCACCAACTTGCATTCCCACCAACTGTGTAAGAGGGTTCCCCTTTCTTCACATCCTCTCCAACACTTGTTGTTTCCTGTCTTCTTAATTTTGGCCATTCTAACTTATGTAAGGTGTTATCTTAATGTGGTTTTGATTTGAATCTCCCTGATAGCTAATGATGATGAAAATTTTTTCATGTGTCTGTTAGCCATTTGTATGTCTTTGGAGAGGTGTCTGTTCATGTCTTCTGCCCATTTTTTGATGTGATTATCTGTTTTTTTGTGTGTTGAGTTTGAGGAGTTCTTTATAGATCTTAACACTTGTCTGTAGTGTTGTTATAGATATAGATACATAGATATCAGCCCTTTGTCTGTAGTGTCACTTGCGAAGATCTTCTCCCAGTCTCTGGGTTGGAGAAGTACACTTTTTTTTTTTTTTAGAAGTGCACTTTTGAAGCAAACTAAAAAAAAATGCCTCTTGTATTTAATGCTCATACAAATAGTCAAAAGAAGCCTCAAGATTCATTCCATGGCCTTACCCAGCAACTACTCCACTGCTCCAGTCTCTGAATTCTTTCTCATCTGCTTCCCTAACTACCAGAGTTGGCAGCACTGGCTGTCCCTACCCCTCAGCCTCCTCTTCCTCCTGGCCTTGGGGGCCAATGCCACCTTGCTGATCACCATCAGGCTGGAGGCCTCTCTGCATGAGCCCATGTACTACCTGCTCAGCCTCCTCTCCCTGCTGGACATCGTGCTCTGCCTGACAGTCATCCCCAAGGTCCTGGCCATTTTCTGGTTTGATCTCAGGTCCATCAGCTTCTCAGCCTGCTTTCTCCAGATGTTCATTATGAACAGTTTCCTCCCCATGGAATCCTGCACATTCATGGTCATGGCCTATGACCGCTATGTGGCCATCTGCCACCCACTGCGATATCCAACCATCATCACTGACCAATTTGTGGCCAAGGCTAGTGTCTTCATTTTCACCCGAAATGCCCTTCTCACTGCACCTATTCCTATTCTCACTGCCCGGCTCCATTATTGTGGGAAAAATGTCATTGAGAACTGCATCTGTGCCAACTTGTCTGTGTCCAGGCTGTCCTGTGACAATTTCACCCTTAACAGAATATATCAGTTTGTGGCTGGTTGGACTTTACTGGGCTCAGATTTCATCCTCATCTTCCTCTCCTACACCTTCATCCTAAGAGCTGTGCTTAGGTTCAAGGCTGAAGGGACTGCTGTCAAAGCCCTGAGCACATGTGGCTCTCACTTCATCCTCATCCTGTTCTTCAGCACCATCCTGCTGGTTGTTGTGTTGACAAATGTGGCCAGAAAGAAGGTCCCCATGGACATCCTAATCTTGCTCAATGTCCTTCATCACCTCATACCTCCTGCCTTGAACCCTATTGTATATGGGGTTCGGACCAAAGAGATAAAACAAGGAATTAAGAAATTGCTGTGGAGAGGGATGTAAATACATAAAATAGATCTCCAATTCCTTTTCTTTGTTCTCCTCAGTGATTTTTCTAGGCAGTGAATTGGACAAAAGCTTGGTGAGTATTTATTATATACTCTGAAGCTCACTTCTTAATTGACCCATATTTCTTCCTTTGTTCTCCTCGTCTGGTTTGGGTGAAGGTAGACAAGAGGAAGAAACTTATATTTCTTGAGCAACTTCTTTGAGCCTAGGCAATTTTATTTAAGTAAATTTAATCTTTCACAACATTTCTGTAGGTCTTATTATTTACATTATACGGAGTAGGAAAAAAAAGATGCTTTTCAAGGTGAAAAATGCCAAGAATCACATTCTCTGGGAAGTGGCAGAGATCAAAATCCAGAGTGCAGAGCGTGGGTCCTACAAAAATGCCCCTTCAAGTGCAATTGATGCTGGATACTAGGCCTCTATCTCCTTTGCTTTTGTTTTGTCCTTCTGGATATCTATTTCCTGCATATACCTACTTCCTTGAGAACCAGCAGTTTCTCAGAGAAGGCACAGTCCTGCCTGACAAAGCATCTGCAGGTCTACAGAAGAACGTTCCTAGTAATAAACAGCAATGCCAGCTTCCTGTTCTAGCCTACACAGTCTCACGACTTTCAATGGGTCTTAGAAAGGAGGATAGGTTGAGAGAGAGGTCGGGAGAAAAGAAGCCATTTCCAGAAAATGGGGAAACTGACTAGGACAGTGAATTAGCCACTTCCCCTAAATGTTGAAGCTCCATATCCACTGAATTGAAAATCAGGTCTTCTTTGATCTGTTGACTCACCTCAAAAGCTCTAATTGAAGGTGAGAAGACACAGAAAAGGGTCAGGTTTTGGATAATAGTGAGTCTAGTCAGGAGAAGAGCAAAGAAATTGCACTGGTTATTTTCAGAGAGTTAATGTAAGCAAATGGTTTAATGGATGTTGGAAACTTGAAACTAAAACAGGGAATGGTGAAGTAATTGCAGAGGTAGCACCTGTGGGAAGAATCTTACACTTGGGAAGAATTTGGTCATTGGACCTTAGAAAGTTGAAGATAGGCCCATTGGACTGTGTCTCACAGTTCTGAGGAGGGTGCTACCTTCAACTGGTACTGCTGTCACAGGAGCTCAGAGGAGGTGCCTTCAGAGCTGGGACTGAAATATCTTAGGATGGGACTCTGTCCTGCAGCTACTGGACCTCAGAGGAAGTTCAGTGAGGCTGATTGGATCCTGGGAGTTCCAAACCCAAACCTAAATCGAACTCAAACCCAATCAACCAACAAATCCTGGAGACTAGAATCAACTCCCCTGCCAGGTGAAGAGTCATTGCTCAGGGGTATTGACGAGACAGGGACAGGAAGAAGCAAGTATTCCCTGGCCTGCTTTAGGCTTCCAGTCTTTTCCTGCTGTTCTCTGGGGGTGGAAACTAAAAGGGAGCCAGCTGACAAAGAAGAGTCCCAGAGTCCAAGTCCCAGCATCCCAAAGCAGATCTCTGGATGTTGGGTCTGGGGCTGAGAGACAAGAGTTAATGACTGTGAGGCTCCTGTTAGTTCTGAATCTGAGGGCTTGTGACCACATGAGGGACAACTGAGGCAGCACCCTGCACTGTACACCAGCTCCCAGACACTGGACACAGACTCAAGTCCTCCCGTGTGGGTATGCAAAGAGACATGGCATCATAGCATGCTGTCACAGGGCAGCTTTCACAGCTGTTGCAGAGTCTGGAGTTAGCTCTGAGCAGAAACAGAGAATAAACACATCACCCTGCAGGGATTCCTCAGAGTAACTGCAGCTCAGGGCTGCCTTGGGCTCCAGGGCAGACTCTTCCAAAGCTGCACTCAGTAACAGCAGAAAAGGAAAATGACATCCGTTTGCCTACAAGAAGAGGCTTTTATTACCTGCCAGCTTAGCTCTTCTTTCCTAAAGTAGAGCCTTAGGTGTGACTCAGCATTTGTCATTTTCTACAAGAGACTTCTCTCACAGGGCTCCCCTCCATCTCAGAGCTGCTGAAGAGTTTATCCACCATGGTCTTCCTCCTGTTCCTAAAAGGCCAGAAGGGCCAACTTCAACACTGATGACCTAAAATGATACAAAAATCTCAATGTCCTTGCATACTGATAACAGTGATAGTAATGACAATGAATAGGAAAGCTCAAATGTTTTAAGCACTTGCAGTATACTAGCATCTGTACATGATAACATTAATTTTCATAAGACCCTTGTGTGGATGATTATAAAAATTAGTTTTGAAAACATCTAATAGAAAGGGCGCAGTTCCTAGGAATAGGATACATATTGTCAGGTATTATCGCCCAGAATTTGGTCCACTCTCTTGGTCTCTCTAGGAGTGTTTTCTCCACCTCTGCTATGCTTCTCCCAGGTGCAAATCCAGAAGGGACTCAAAGAGGAATCCTGTTAGTTGGTCAAATTCAGATCTTAATTCCTGTGCTAGGCTTCTCTAGATCAGTGCAAATAGCCACCATAATTATAAGACTCAATTATATTTTTATATAATTATACATATAAAATATAAATATATTTATATTTTATATGTATAATTATATAATCCCATAATTATATTGACCCAAACTGGGTGTACACAGTTCTAGAAACTATAGCTTGTGTTAGGGATTTGTAAGGGATGTAGGGGCTAGCACACCTGTTGTCATCCCCTAGTGATGAGCACAGCTTCTGGCATATCAGGGGGCTCAGTAAACATCCCCTTGCTTATGAAATTGAAGTGACTAAGAAAAGAGTTAACCAATAGTGTCTACAATGCATCTTTTATTCCAAGTAGTAGAGCCCTAAGGATAAGAACAGATATGACATGTACTTGAGGCTGGCTCTGAACTTTGGTCTTTAGGAGACAGGTTAAAAGGACAACAGTTTCTCACAGAATTGTCAAGCCCGGTGTAGGTGGCTCAAGGATCTAGACACAGTGGTTCTAAGATTTGGGGCGAGTACTCGTATAGATAAAGGGGATGGAGGGACAGAATTACCCAAAGAGACAGATCTTAAAGAACAGACACAACTTGGGATGCCTGGGTGGCTCAGTTGGTTAAGCGGCTGCCTTCGGCTCAGGTCATGATCCCAGCATCCTGGGATCGAGTCCCGCATCGGGCTCCTTGCTCGGCATGAGCCTGCTTCTCCCTCTGCCTCTGCCTGCCACTCTGTCTGCCTGTGCTCGCTCCTGCGCTCTCTCTCTATCTGACAAATAAAAAAAAAAAAAATTAAAAAAAAAGAAAAAAGAACAGACACAATTTTGCCATGAAGCTCCCTTTGCTAAAAAAAAAAAAAGAAAAAAAGAAAAAAAAAGTCCTCAGTACAGTTTTTGAACATGTCTTGAATGGATAGAATGAAGTAGCAGAAACTAAAGACATTTTAAATGGACACTTTAAAGTTACAAACTTCCAGTTTTAAAGATAAGTACTGGGGATGTAATGTACAACATGACAACTGTGGCTAATACTGCTGTATGGTATATTTGAAAGTTGTTATGAGACTAGATCCTAAAAGTTCATATCACATGGAAAAAAATGTTTTTCTTCTTTTTTGTATATACATGGGATACTAGATAGTAACTAAACTTGTGGTAATCATTTCACAATATATATGTCAAACTATTATGCTGTACACCTTAGACTTCTATGCTGTGTATGTCAATTATACCTCAATAAACTGGAAGAAAAAATTAGATGTTTTGTCAGTTTAAGTGAAAATCTGTGGAGTTACTTTGCTAACACAGAACGACTGTGGCCCAATTGTACTGGAAGGGGGTTTTTAAAAATGTGAGAAGGGAGGAGTGCCTGGGTGGCTCAGTGGTTAAGCCTCTACCTTCAGCTTAGGTCATGATCTCAGGGTCCTGGGATTGGGCCCAGCATCAGGTTCTCCACTCAGCAGGGAGCCTGCTTCCCCCTCACCCTCTCCCTGCCTCTCTGCCTACTTGTGATCTCTGTCTGTCAAATAAATAAAGAAAATCTTTAAAAAAATGTGAGAAGGGGGAAGGGAGAGGTCAACCACTAGCCATTTACCTCACTCCCTGCTTTGCACATTAGTCACATTTGCAAGAGGAATACAGAGCCTTTTGGAAGAGAATATCTGAAACCATTGACCACAGCTATTCAGGACCAGCGCAGATTTAAATGAAGAGCCAGTAGCAAGAAAGAGCAACAAATCTCCTGGAATTAAATTATCTGGAGGAAAAGGGAGTTTATGCTGGTGACCCGTGCTCAAAGCAAAGACCTAAATACTGTTGAAGGAACAAAACTACATTTTCCACATATAATAAAGTAGAGTTTGGGAGCCTTTGAGTACATAGTCATCCTGATACGCTCTTGTTTTTTAGATATATTCTAAGCCTATGTGTGTTAGCAATGAGAGCTGTGACGTCAGAGGCCCTATGTGGGACATCAAATTGTGCAGCCAGGGAATCTGTGAAGCCCTGTGTTAGAGCCAAGAGAAATAAATGCTTCATGGCCTGCAAGTCAACACTGCTCTCTCGTGGATACTAACAGGAATAGCAATACTGGGGCGAACCCCATTCTCAAACCTCTGCTTGATGTTTGAAAGGTGACTGACAATTCTGTTAGGAAAACTCCTTGGATCTCTAGCACTTGGGGAAGAGGCAGTGAGTGGCTTCAAGAAAATACTGTACTTCCTGCTCATAAGGCACATGGGAATTTAATGATTAACTGAAAAAAAGAAAAGATATAATATTTATACTCTGATTTTCTTTTCTTCAGTGACATCCAAAATTAATATCAAATCAATGACATCAGTCTGGAATTCATAAGGGTAGAATGTATCTTGGTATTTAATAAGATGTTACATTAGCAGTATAGGCTAAGGACTATATATAGTAATGTTTATTCATTTCTTTATCTCCTCAATCAAAAATTAGTTGAGTGCTTTGTGTGATTAACACATTAGTAATTAATATAAGTAGTTAGGAAGAGATAAACTACTTTTAGAGAAATTATGGTCAAAACAGTCCATGAACAATCATTTTCCCCAATTTTGCCAATTAGGCAATTGAACAAAAAGGTAAAATGCTAATGGTCATTCAGCTAACAGACCGGAATCAAGTGAGAAATCAGGCATGGTTGCTAACTAAATCCATTTTCCCTATCATGTTGCCTAGGATTGAGGTACATTTTTAGACTTCACCTAGACAGCTTTGTAGTCTTCTGACATTTTTGTGCTCCAGATTATAGATAGCAGAGGCAGTGCACATCAAAACCATCATATATTGAATTAGTCAATGCAAATAAAGTTAGTTAATACAACAAGGATACCACAGTAACTTAGCACATTACAATTTTACTTCTCATCCAAACCCATTCCAGTGCATGGGGACTTTGCTTCATGTCAATACTTAGGGAACCGAGCTTCTTTCATATGTAGATCCTCCATGTATTAAGCCCTAGGAATGTCCACAGATATTTCTGAATCTGGCTGATGTACAAGTATTTTTTAAAATTTAAATATTTTATTTACTTGTCAGAGAGAGAGGGAGAGAAAGAGAGAGAGAAAACACAAGCAAGGGGAGCATCAGGCAGAAGGAGAAGCAGGCTCCCTGCTGAGAAAGGAACCCAATGCAAGACTTGATCCCAGGACACTGGGATCTTGACCTGAGCCAAAGGCAGACACTTAACTGTCTGAGCCACCCAGGCATCCCATTTTTCCAGATCTTGTAGGAGATTTTAGTGGCTCACTCTGAGAAAGATTATATCACTCTTTCTATCATTCCATTGGCAACACTGCTCACATAGATCCAGCCGCCTACGGCTGAGCCTAGGTCACTGAATAATCATTTCTTTTTTTTTTTTTTTGAAATTTTTGCACTTTATTTTCGACAGACAGAGACCACAAGTAGACAGAGAGGCAGGCAGAGAGATGAAGGGAAGCAGGCTCCCTGCTGAGCAGAGAGCCCGATGCACTTTATTTTCATATAGTATTATTCTTTTTTTTTTTAGGTTGCTTAATAACTTTTTTTAAGCTTTTTTATTTAAACATATAATGTAACCCCACCACCCTCTCCCAACCCCTCTTCCCCCCCACCCCCCTCAGTTTGTTTTATGACATTAAGAGTCTGTTTTGGTTTGTCTCCCTCCCCATCCCATCTTGTTTCATTTTTTCTTTTCCTACCACCTTAACCCCCACCCCTGTTGCATCTCCACTTCCTCATATCAGGGAGATCATGTGATAGTTGTCTTTCTCCAGTTGACTTATTTCGCTAACAAGGAGAACAATGAATAATCATTTCTTAAGAGAAATGATACAACAGAGACTCTCCATGTAAAATATACTTACCTTCTCCCCAAGGGAGACCACCCAGGCTCTCACACAGTCCAAGATCTCAAGCAGGGAGTGTCTTCTCCATCAGGTCCTGATGTGATTCCTTGTGGACCAGTCATTTTTCTCACCACACAGGTAATGGTGGAGTACTGGTACCCATCATTAAGATTCCCATTTGGAGGGGAGGTATGGAATTCGTTCAGTAGGAACTTGTCCATGGTAATGCTGGAATATTTTGAGGGCAGGCACTGCCACACTTTTACCCACTGAAGTGGTGGATGTTCCTTGACTAGCCACTGGTTATGTTCTCTGGGAGGAACTTGCCATTGTTTCTATGACCCCTTGTTCTGCCTTTGGGGGGGTTGTGTCTTCATTGTCCCCCATGGCATTATGACATGCAGGCACTGGAATATGTGACTTCTTTTGCATTACTGCATTTGGAGCCTGCTTCTAGCTCATAAAATATTAAGATCAATAATTGCTTTAATTATTAATCAAGAGCTTTCTTTAAAAGCCAAGCTCAGGTGTCTTTGTCGATAAAAACCCTCTAAACCCAAACAAGTTTCTGATCTATTTGTATCAGGCAGTCCATGCACTAGTAATCACACACATGTATGTTCTTCAGTATAATCTAGAAATTCTTTTGTTTTTTTATTGTCTTTTCTGGTTCACCATGCCACTCCTTTTTAGGTAATGGTGTCTATCTAAAGCCACTGGATTTGAGTACAACAACTATACACATAATCTACTCTTCTTAGTTCTGGTTTCTATGAGTCTGTGTTTTTCAAAAACAGTCTAAAACTTTCTCTTAACCTCTGATGTCCCAAGCAGTAGGACAGTTTTTCAAGACTCCATATTTATGGACTTTCTCTATTATCATTAATTTCTGCTCGAAGATCAGCCAATTTTCTGCTAAGCTCATCTACTTATCATAATAACTTATTAATGAAACCAACAATTGCAAATACCCACAATTATTTTCAACTGTAGCTAACCATTTCCCCTAGACTTACTATTTAGTAGACATGTCAGCTTTCCTTGTTGTGTGATCTTTCTAACATTGGTTGTCAATTTTCTCAGTGCCTGCAGTGTTAGTCAGGATATCTTGCTGGCTGATGAAATGAATAATTCCAATGTGTTAGGGGTTTAACACACACAACTTTATTTTTTGAGGACATCCATCCAATGCATGTGGAAGAGGAGGCTCTCCTCCATGCCATCTTTTAAAAACACCTAACTTCTTCCATTGTGTGGTTACATCATTTCTAGGGCTTCATGTCTTCCGTGGATTAAGTTCAACTGGCCAGAGTGGTGGGGAGAGAGGGTAGAGACATCAAGTAGGCTGTAAAGATTGTGCCTAGAAGAGATATGTGCCATCTCCTTGGTCAGACTCAGTCTTACAGCCCCACTAACTATAGGTGAGCCTTGAAAATGTAAATGTATCTGTGTGTCTAGGAGGAGGAAGAACTCAGTTTAGTAAACTTAGCCTTGTCTCTGTCATTTATATCCATTGATTGTCAAGTGAACTTCATGTGTGAAGTGGAAAGGGGGAGAAGTGGTAGGAAAACTCTGGATATTTTGTGGCTCTCCTGGTCTCTCTCAGACACTGTGAGCCCTAGAGCTTGGTTTGCTCTTTGTTTGCCTCTTTCAGAACCCTCATTATGTAGATCATCAAGTTCTATTTTAGATTCATAAGAGAGAAGCAAAGGAGCCTTTCTGAGTTCCTTCCATGTTTTCTATTCATCTCTGTATCAGTAGTAAGGTTGAAGAGAGGGACGTTAGTATTTGCATCTTAGTGGATGGGTACAGGGATTTGAATGCCCTCCCTTCCAGACTCAGTCTGTGGCCCGGGACTATCCAAACACATTCCTGAAAGCTTCCTTAGGATTTGCTGGGATGACATCAAGAGCCTGACATGGGAATCAAATGAGTAATGCATTTTCTGCTTAGTCCTTGAGTTTGTGCAGAGTTCTCCTGGCCTGTCAAGAGACATTGCTGTTAGGACACAGCAGGTGGGGGACCTGGTGAGTTAATCTTCCAGGGAAGGACAGATCTTGCTGGATTTATTCCACAAAGTCACTGAATTTATTGCCTTCACTTGGATGTTTATAATAGAATTAAGAACTGTGTCCTGTTTGAGAAAGAGGCTGTGAGTTTCCTTAGACCTATGCTTGCTTCTGAAAAAGTAAATATTGATTTGTCTGTAAATGGAGCCAAAAGAGATCTGTTCATGGATCCATGTCCTGTGCTTCCTCAGAGCTGGGTGAGAGCAGTTTCCTTGCTGCTGCCTTTGGAGGAGTCTGAGGAAGTCTGTGCACTCTATGTTTATCCAGCCAACTCTATCCACTAGAATGTATTTCTGAGACTGTAAGATCACATTTCTCTACAAGTCTTTTTCCTGTTGTGGGGAAAATACTGCTTTGGTTAGTATCACCACCTTCACTTTCCTTTTGCACCATCATCTTTTTTCTCAGCCAAATGGATTACATAGTTCACCTACCCCCCTCCCCATCCTGCAACCCCTAGTATTTTCTCCATATTTATGAGTCTGTTTCTCTTTTGTTGTTGTTGCTTATTTGTTCATTCATTAGCTTAGGTGTTTTTTTAGATTCCACATATAAATGAAATCATATGGTATTTATCTTTCCCTATTTGACTCATTTCACTTAGTATAATACTCTCTAAGTCTATTTGTGTTGTCACAAATGGCAAGATTTCATTCTTTTTTATGGCCAAGTCATATTCCATTGCGTGGATATACACCACATCTTCTTTACCCATTTGTCTATCAAAGGGCATTTGATAGGTTGCTTCCTGTCTTATATATTTATATATATTTATATATTTTTTATATATTTATATAACATTATATATGTATAACATGCTATGTGTTCCATATGTCACATTATACATGTTATTTATGTACTTCATATTATGTTATATATATACTTTATATTTAAAATATACAGATACTGTACTTTATATATATACATATGTGTGTATGTATGTATATATATATACACACACACATTTCCACAGCCTTCTGATATCTGTTGTTGCTGTTGATAAGTATACTACCAGTCAATTGCTATTCTTTTGTAAGTAATGAATCATCTCTCTTGTTGTATTCAGAACACCTCATCTTTAGGGACTTGGAATGTTAGATTGTTAAAAAAATAGATTTGAGAGCCCAGAAATAAGCCCATGTTTATATGGTTAATTAATCTACAATAAAAGAAACAAAAACATACAATGGGAAAAGACAGTCTGTTCAATAAATGGTGTTAGGACAACTAGCAAAAAATGAAAGTGGACCACTTTCTTACATCACACACAAAAATATAATAAAAATAGATTAAAGACCTAAATGTAAGACCTAAAAGCATAATTCTACTACAGGGGAACATAGGCAGTAATCTCTTGTACATAACCTTAGCAATATTTTTCTGAGTATGTCTCCCTACACTAGGGAAACAAAAGCAAAAATGAACAATTGGGACTACATCAAGCTAAACTCTTTTGCACAGTGAAGGAAACCATCAACAAAACAAAAAGGCCACCTAGTGAATGGGAGAAGATATTTGTAAGTAACATATCACATAAGGGGTTAATACCCAAAATACATAAATAACTCGTACAACTCAACATCAATAAAACAATCTGATTAAAAATGGGGAGAGGCTCTGCATAAACAGGTTTCCAAAGAAGACATACAGATAACCAACAGACACATAAAAAGATCTTGACATCACTAATTATTAAGAAAATACAAATCAGAACCACAGTGAGGTATCACCTTGCATCAGCCACAAGGGCTGGTATCAAAAAGACAAGAAATAACAAGTGTCAGCAAGAAAATGGAGAAAAAGGAACCCTCATGCACTGTTGGTGGGAATGTAAAGTCGCAAAGCCACTGTACAAAAGAGTATGGAAGGTCCTCAAAAAATTTAAAATAGAAATACTATATAATCTAATAATTCTACTTCTTGGTATTTACTCAAGGAAAACAAAAACACTAATTCAGAAAGATAGATGCACCCCTATGTTTTGCAGCATTACTTAAAACGGACAAGATAGGAAGCAACCTAAATGTCTGGGCTGCCTGCTCAGCGGGGAGTCTGCCTCTCTCTCTTCCTCAGCCCCTCCCCCTGTTCATGCTCTTTCTGTCTCTCAAATAAATAAAATCTTTGGACAAAAGAAAAAGAATGGGGTCTGATCACTATCTTTACCCCTAGCCCCCAATATTCTAACCTGGATCTTGGGATGTATTTTCATGGGGTGGTCGAACAGAAGTTCATCAGTCTTTGTGTTAGATGGTAGGTCTTAATTTGATTATATCTGCAAAGACTCTATTTCTACAAGAGTTCACACTCGTAGGTACTTGGAGGTTAGGACTTCACTGTATCACTATAGGGGACATAATTAAATCCAAAACATGTATTTTTGGATTTCTCATCAGAGATTTGTAACTGTAGTTGCTGCCTTTAATATATGTATCTCATTAGGTTGTTATGAGGATGAAATATCAGGTAATATCCAGAATAATATGACATATGTATAATATATATATATATAATCTCTTTAGATTTATTATTATTATTACTTGTGTTATCCTTGCCGTGACTTTAAAGTTTTAGTCTCCCTCTGTAAGATGACAGAAACCATTTTTTAATGTACATATTTCAAATATGTAGTGACTTGTCAAAGTAGGGTAAAAATATTTGTTCAATGAAAAAGTAAAAGTAATTTTATCCTTACAACAAATCTGTGTTGGAAAGTTTGTTATGCCTATATTTCAGATGAGGGAATTGTGGTTCTGAGAGCTGATGAACTTTCTTCAAGGAAAAGCAATGAGAAAGTAGTAGAACAAGAGTTCAAATAGAAACCTCCAATTATCTCTTCCCAGTATCCCTATGATCTGACAGTGAAGAGGGATTATTTATTTATAAGAAACA
Organism: Taxidea taxus jeffersonii; assembly: GCA_003697995.1. Taxonomy (NCBI): domain Eukaryota; kingdom Metazoa; phylum Chordata; class Mammalia; order Carnivora; family Mustelidae; genus Taxidea; species Taxidea taxus. The sequence goes on along the minus strand of RCUC01154746.1, from coordinate 28,281 downwards.
TGGGGACCAGGGTGTTTGACCAGAGTAAACTGTATGCTCTAGCAACATTCTTTCACTGAATGATGATTCACTCATGAAAGAGTTTTCTCATTTAGCATATCTATCAACTCTATTTGATGCTGACAAGGTCCTTGGCACTTCAGGCAGGACCTCTAGGTAGCAAGGCAGAGGTGGGAGCAGGAGAGTAGTTAGTGCATGCAGGGAACAAGATTATATTCTATCTACATTCCTGTCCTGAAGTCTCCTCCAGTAGTTATGGGCAGGAAAGTCTAAGACCTAGAACCAGACTGCACTTGCTCTCCTCTCTGCAAAATTCCTGTGCTCAAAGCCTGAAAGATCCTACATTTAGCCTGAGAATCCCTATCATAAGACACATCTGGGAAGGTCCACAGGAGTGGGGATCTTCTAAGTCCTACTGTGCACCATTTTAGAGTGGGGGCTGCACTGGTGGCAGTTACACTTGTTCCCAAGGAAACAATGCCAAGTGTTTCTGTGTGGAGGGTGAAGATTGTTAATGGTTGATCTTTCTGCAACCACAGTTAGGTAACAGAGTTTAGACCAAGAATGGCCATGAATGTGAAACCTTGGACATGGGACCACATTTGTTTAAACGGCCCTGCCCAGGGATTTGCTTGGGTGTAGACCTCGGATTCTCCCACTGCAGGAGAGGGACTCACAGGGAATGTGCTCCCTGGCCCCCTGGTTGCCCATGGTCCATGCTCCTCTGAGATCCACGCTCTTTTGATGGCTGGAGGTGTCCTTGTGTCACTTCTTCCACAGAGTTATAGGGCTGAGGAGAGTTTAGTCAGTTCTTCCCCATAGGTGCATGCACATAAATTTTCCTGGAGAAGATTCTCATCACATAGTTTCCTTACCTTTCTTTTCTCAGGGTCTCTTTATTTAGACTTCTCAAGAGCCTTTGACCTCTCCTGCCCTTACTTTATTGACAGTGCTGAATTAAGCCTTTTACAGGATATTCTCTTGGGAAACAGACCGTGGGACTTAAGGGCCCTAGTGCTTAACAAGAGCACCAACTCTCATGAGCAATGGGGAGAGGGGCCACAGTGGAGGCAGAGTTCATAATACCAGCCTCCAGAGCCCTTGGAGGGGCCAGTTTAGTGCTTTCTCTAGCAACCAGAAAGAGTAGCAGTGAAGCCTTCTGAAGCTGGTGAGTCTCAAGCTGGACCAAGCAGGATGATTGTGAGGAAGGAGATAACGAGGAGAGGAGGGACTCCAGGACCTTAGTATGTAAAGCAAGAAGAACTCTTTCAGTAGGACCTGGTGTACATGCTGACCCTGCCAAGATGCTTAGATCTGGTATAAGGCTGAGTGTCAGGAACTGACCTAATGCTGTTAGAGACGAGACTGAGTCATTTTGTGTCCACCCAGGATTTGTAAACTTCTTTGGACTCAAAGATTCCTCCCCCTACCCCATATCATGGCTGGAACACCAAGACCTTGTGCCTGGTTGGTCAGAATCTTTCTTTCTGTGCTCGTCTAAATTCATCTATGAGCCAAGGTGATCAGTCTGTTTTCTCATCTGGGCTTGGGTATTCTGTTATAATTTTGTTTAGGCAAGGCTTCTCTGATTTTTCCAGACTGCCAATATATCACTGGCAGAGACCATGTTTGTTCAATAGCACTTAGAACAAGGGTCACCCCTCTGTAAATGTCAGTCTGCCAGTAAAAATGAATGGAACTGAATATTGATTATCAGAACAATGCCCCAGATGGCCAATGAGTCCTCATTTCTCAGATTAGGAGACCTCAGTTTCACTGAGGAGAATGCAGAAAGAGGAAGGATGGTCCCAGCTTTTAAGGAATTTACTAACAGAGATGAAAGTATATTACCACCTGGGAGAAAATATCAGTGTTACAGGAGGTCTGTATCAGTTAAAAGGTCCTTGGTGATATTCTGGACTCTAGGCTCTCTGCCCACTCATCCTCTCTTACACTAAACCCTGTAGACCTCAGATATATCCTTCTTCTTTGCCTGCAATGGCCTTCCTTCAGATGTTCATCACTTTTCCTTTGGACTCCTCAGGACTCTCCAGAAGCTTCCACTCTTCTGTGTGATCCCCTGTGTCGCATCTACAGCACATCACTTCCCAGCCTCAAATCCTCTGTGCTTCCTTACAGTGTACATGATCATGCCTACTCTCAGGTGGACCTCATATGGCTGGGCCTGCACACCTTATCCATGTCTCCTGACACTGCTCTCCTTCCTGCTTTCCTCAAAGAACTTAGGATCTACCAGCCCCTAGTACCTTTTTACCAGTCATGCTGAATATCCACATAGATGTTTCTTCTCTTGCCATTGCCTACAAAGAGAGTGCTCCTCTCCTAGGTGAATGTGGCCTCATTTTTGTGTCCTTGTCTGATGCCCTCAACTAACAGTGTCTCTTGGCCTAATAGGGCCTCAGGAAATCATAGACCCTTTTTTCTACCACAACAACATCTGAAGTTAAATATTGTTTATTGATTTCATGTGAGGAACATATGTATCATAGAATTTAAATAGCTCTCAGGGTCCTTTAATGTGTGTGACAGGCTTCATTTCTGTTTGACGCTAAATTTTCAACCATATCACATTGCTTTGTTCATCCGTGTATTTTTCTCTTTCCCACTGTTTGTAAGATCATCTTTATTACCACAACTACACTGTCATAATTATAAGTGTGTGTAAGTCAGTTTTCCTCTATTAGTTTTTGCCTAATGCATGCTATACATTTGTATGCCTAACATTAAGGCTAGATATAGGGAAGGCACTGACCATTTTCTTGCTTATTCAAGAGATCAGGTCATGCTGAGGATATAGAACTTGAGATTTATGGAAAGGACAGGCTTTACTGAAAAGGTAGTTATGTTTTCTATCCTTTTTATGTCTCTCATTCTCATTGAGGATCATTTCATAATCACATATGAAAATACAAGGCAGAGTTGATGCATAATTGTCCCTACTTTATTTTAGTCCTTGAACCTTTGGTTTGTTTTAAAGCCCTATAATGAATAGAAAGTGTGTGAAATGTGTTTGTGTTTGTGTGTTGTATAATCTACATTTGAGAAGTCTGTGATATTCAAGTATTCAAAATGAAAATTTTATCCGATCTATTGGCTTCTATCTTCTGTGGCAGTTAGTCTGATGCCTTGTTTTACACAATTTATTCTTTTTGAAGAGATTTGTCAGGTACCACAGGTGAACAGGATCAGTAATCCCACCTATACTGATAAGTTGCTGCTGGGGATCCCTCTCCTAGTTTACTCTGACTCCCTTGCTGTTTTCTGATTCTTTGGTTGGGACAGCACTTACTGTCACTCTTCTTTGTACTTGACCACTCTGTTCTTTGTTTAATAGCGAGGGGAATAAGATAGTTTCCAAAAAAAAAAAAAAAAAAAGAAATAACTAAATAAAGCAGATGAGTTTATAGAGCATAGATTCCACATGGGTAGAATATTGGATTTTGGCCACAAGGGATCACAGATAATGTTGCTTACTAGATAAATGGATCCTTTATAGGTTTATATACCTGAAACGTTAGATAGTTCCAAATCTACCTTTGGTGAATCTATTGGTATACCCCTCAGTACTGACTGTCTGGTATACCCCTCAATACTGACTGTCTCTGTTACCAGAATATGAAATTTATAGGTGTTTCTAAAGAATCCAAGCCAAAGAAATACTCTAGAACATCATAAAGAGAAAATACAGCAAATAACCCAGTAAGAGTTATACCCTGTTTGGGACTAGAAGGTATTACTGCTCTTAGGTGGGGTCAAGGGATGCCCTACCTTTAATCCAATATTCTTACAGAATGAAAGTTAGAAACCCTGAAGTCAGGCCTTGTCTGAGTCAACGGAGTAGAGGGCTGGGGTTTTCTGGAACCTTCAGTTCTGCTTAGTTCTGCTAAACAAAACTCTCATAATTTATTCCTTCTAAATTCCAAAGGAAGGTAGGGCTTAGTTAAAATTGTGCTTGTTGATGCTAAATAATGTATAGTGGTTGAAAGCAGAGAACTTAGTCAGACTCTTTTGTCAGAGTCCTGGCTTCACCACTTACTGGCTGTCTAATTTTGATCAAACTCCTTCACTCCTCTGCCTGTTCCTTTTAATTACCTGGAAAATTAAGATAATGATATTATTTACTCTTAAGTGTTTTTTAAAATGAAATGTGATAGTGAATATAAACATTCAGCATAATGTGTAGCACGTGATAACTTTTCAGGTAAAGGTTAGCAATTATTGGGACGCCTGGGTGGCTCAGTTGGTTAAGCGGCTGCCTTCGGCTCAGGTCATGATCCCAGCGTCCTGGGATCGAGTCCCACATCGGGCTCCTTGCTTGGCAGGGAGCCTGCTTCTCCCTCTGCCTCTGCCTGCCTCTTTGTCTGCCTGTGCTCTCTCTCTCTCTAACAAATAAATAAATAAAATCTTAAAAAAAAAAGGTTAGCAATTATTGAGATGGGATGATGATGATGATTTGAAAACTTGAGACGGATTAAAAGCCCTAATGAAAACCTGAGTTTTAATACATGTGGAGCACATATGTGATGAGCACTGGGTGTTATATGCAACTAATGAATCTTTGAACACTACATCAAAAACTAATAATGTACTTACTATGTGTTGGCTAACTGAACATAATAAGAAAAAAAGAAAAAAAAAGAACACATACTTTATATGTTGATGTATTTTTGTCCTACTTTTGAAGGGACTCTGGATTTTTTGCTTGTTCAGGATACTTTATATGGCTTCACCCAGCAACTACTCCACTGCTCCTGTTTCTGAATTTCTCCTCATCTGCTTCCCTAACTACCAGAGTTGGCAACCCTGGTTGTCCCTGCCCCTCAGCCTCCTCTTCCTTCTGGCCATGGGGGCCAATGCCACCCTGCTGATCACCATCAGGCTGGAGGCCTCTCTGCATGAGCCCATGTACTACCTGCTCAGCCTCCTCTCCCTGCTGGACATCGTGCTCTGCCTGACGGTCATCCCCAAGGTCCTGGCCATCCTCTGGTTTGATCTCAAGTCCATCAGCTTCTCAGCCTGCTTTTTCCAGATGTTCATCATGAATTGCTTCCTTGCCATGGAGTCCTGCACATTCATGGTCATGGCCTATGACCGCTATGTGGCCATTTGCCACCCACTGCGATACCCATCCATCATCACTAACCAATTTGTGGTTAGAGCTACCATATTTGTTGTGGCCCGGAATGGCTTCTTGTTTCTTCCTGTTCCAGTTCTTTCTTCTCGACTCAGATACTGTGCAGAGAACATCATCAAGAACTGTATCTGCACTAACCTGTCTGTGTCCAAACTCTCTTGTGATGACATCACCTTCAACCGGCTCTACCAATTTGTGGCAGGCTGGACCCTACTGGGCTCTGACCTTATCCTTATTGTTCTGTCCTACTCCTTCATCCTGAAAGCTGTGCTAAGGATCAAAGCTGAGGGTGCTGCGGCCAAGGCCCTGAGCACATGTGGTTCCCACTTCATCCTCATCCTCTTCTTCAGCACAGTCCTGCTGGTTCTGGTCATCACTAACATGGCCAGGAAGAAGATTCCCCCAGATGTCCCCATCCTGCTCAACATCCTGCACCACCTCATCCCCCCAGCTCTGAACCCTATTGTTTATGGTGTGAGAACCAAAGAGATCAAGCAGGGAATCCAGAAGCTGCTGAGAAGGTTGTAAGAGGTAAAATGGATCAGATCCACCTTTGGATTGTTAGTACAAGCCAAGAATTATTTTTATGTTGGAAAGGAAATGTTACTTTTTAATCCCAGAATAAGTTCTGATTCTTTTTATCTCAGACAACAATGAAAACATTCTGTGAATCCTTGTTTCCTCCTGCTTCAAAGGAAACCATCTTTCCTGGATTCTGTGGTCACTTTGGAATTTGCCCTGACTGACTCCTTATCTGAGGGTCTTGCCAAGCCTTAGCCAAGTGGAGCTGGATTGGAGTGGGAGTGTTTGGCCCCAAATAAACAAACTTTATACTTAAAGAAATCTGCCTGTCCTGATTTGCAAAGAACACAGTTGACTCTCCTGCCTCCTGTTTCAGACATGGCTTTTGTGTTGTGAGGGGTTGATTGGGCTGAAGTAAGGACATTCAATCAGAATTTTCGTTTTTGGGGTTGGGTGCTTTACTGTGAATATCCCTGACTCTCTTTTTTGGCACCTGTGGCAGATGTGTCATCTCCTGGCTCCTCATATCGTGCCAGACCCTATTAAAGTTTTCCATTTGTGCAACTTCCTTGGGAGCATCTTCTCCTACTCACCCTCCCTCCATCCTTCCCTTCCTCCTTTCCTTCTTTCTTTCCCTTTTCTTTCCTTCATTCCTTCCTTCCTCTCCCTCTCTCTCTATCTCTCCCCCTCTCTCTTTCCCTCCCTCCCTTCCTCCCTTCCTTCCTTCCTTCCTTCCTTCCTTCCTTCCTTCCTCCCTCCCTCCCTCCCTCCCTCCCTCCCTTCCTTCCTTCCTTCATCTAAGATTTTTTGTTCAGATTTTTATTTGTAGAGGAGGTAGAAAATCTTTTAGGTTTTTTTTTGGGGGGAGGGGTGGACTTGTATTGTTTGAAGTGTTTTATGTTCTTTACCTCATTATCTTCATGACTCTGTAATCCTCACTTTATCCCATATACCTCCTATAAGGAACTTAGGATGTTACATCACATTTCAGGCACCATCCCTCCCCGACTATGACCTGTGCATCCTAGGCACAACTCAGCTGTCCAGTTCATTCCTTCTATTGCCATGTTTGCTTCAGCCTTCAGCCTGGGCTGGTGTAGCTGTTGACAGTTTTTCCAGGATGACATGGACTTTGATTTTCATGAATAAATGTGTTCCGCTATTTTGCTATCCCCTTCATGATGCCACATGTTAGTCCAATGTTTCCAAGGAATATTTTATAATATCTACCTGTCTCTTTTGTGGATGAAAATTAAGAGTTTGTAGTCCGTTATTTTACCAAACATCATTTGAAGAACATTCCCATTGGACTATCCTACTTTATTTTGTGTCAAACTTTTCTTGGGGTGCCTGTGTGGCTCAGTCAGCTAAGTCATGATCCCAGGGTCCTGCACTGGGTTCCCTGCTCAGAGGGGAGCCTTTCTCCCTCTCTCTCTCTGCCACTCTTCCTTGTTGTGTTCTCTTTCTCTCTCTGTCAAATAAATAAGTAAAAATCTTAGAAAACAGAAAAACTAAACAAAAATATTTTCTTTGATGAATGACAAATTTAATATTTCTGTACTATTTTAAAAAGTTATATATTTTGCAGCAGTGATCCTCTTTTCTTCCTTAAGGTCCTCTATGTTTTGATTCTGACAGACTTTCAGATTTATCTCAAACTTTCTTTGCTTCCTCTACTGTAGCTAAAGCAAACTGCTTTACTTTCCCCTGAACATCCCCTCTTTGTGTTTGCTATCTGTCTTTAATCATTTGACCCTTTCAACCCCAACCTTCATTTACTATTATCATCACTACTGAACCCCATATTTCCCATGAGGCTGAAGTCAAGGAGCACTTTGCACAGGGGGACTTCTTTTAATGACTCTCACCTGGAATTGCTACTCTAGCATCCTTAGTATCTGTATATCTTTCTCTGATGGTGTCATGAGTTTCTTTTTGTTTGAGAGAGTATTTTATTCATCTTTTTATTCTGCTTGTTTAATTTTACACTTCTGTATGTAGAGGAATTTAGAATAAAGATACATTGAATAAGGTGGAACATTTTATTAGTGCATATCTTGTCCCTTCCGTCCTTTGAAAACTACTAAGGAACAATGATCAAATCTTATAGTAATATATGTTCTTATAGTACCTAATACAGAGACTATTTTTAGCCAACACTAAATGGAATTTATATGGTGAATCACCCTCAGGTTGGAATAATCAGAGTAATTGGGATTTGGTTCTTAGATAGACCAATCTGGCCAAATTTGCCAACTCAGGTTTTATGAGCTTTGGCTAAACTTGTTTCTTTACCTTGAAAATGGTGATAATGATCCTTATCTCTTACCATTGTTTTGAAGATTAAATAGCCTAAATATGAAAATTTTCTCAGTACCTTGAATGTACATAACTTAATTACATAGATATTAAATGAATTATTATTATTGTTTTCTTAAGCACACTGCTTTCCCTGCTGCCCTCTGAATATGAGGCAGGTTATTGTTTCACACCTCATTTACCTTGAAGTAGCAGGTATTTGTGTCATTTTTGTCTTCCTCTAGCTCTATAGTCATTTTATTACTAATACATTTCCTTGAGAAATCCTTTACATATATGAAGGTTACTTTTTAAAAAAAATTTATTTTTATTTAAACATATAATGTAACCCCACCACCCTCTCCCAACACCCCTCCCCCCACCCCCCTCAGTTTGTTTTATGACATTAAGAGTCTCTTTTGGTTTGTCTCCCTCCTGATCCCATATTGTATCATTTATTCTTTTCCTACCCCCCTTAACCCCCACCCCTGTTGCATCTCCACTTCCTCATATCAGGGAGATCATATGATAGTTGTCTTTCTATGATTGACTTATTTTGCTAAGCATAATACCCTCTAGTTCCATCCATGTTGTCGCAAATGGCAAGATTTCATTTCTTTTGATGACTGCATAGTATTCCATTGTGTGTGTATATATATATATATATATACCACTTCTTCTTTATCTATTCATCTGTTGATGGACATCTAGGTTCTTTCCATAACTTGGCTATTGTGGACATTGCTGCTATAAACATGCGGGTACACGTGCCCCTTTGGACCACTACGTTTGTATCTTTAGGGTAAATACCCAGTAGTGCAACTGCTGGGTCATAAGGTAGCTCTATTTTCAATTTTTTGAGGAACCTCCATGCTATTTTCCAGAGTGGTTGCACCAGCTTGCATTCCCACCAACAGTGTAGGAGGGTTCCCCTTTCTCTGCATCCTCGCCAGCATCTGTCATTTCCTGACTTGTTCATTTTAGCCATTCTGACTGGTGTGAGGTGGTATCTCATTGTGGTTTTGATTTGTATTTCCCTGATGCCCAGTGATGTGGAGCATTTCTTCATGTGTCTGTTGGCCATCTGGATGTCTTCTTTGCAGAAATGTCTGTTCATGTCCTCTGCCCATTTCTTGATTGGATTATTTGTTCTTTGGGTGTTGAGTTTGCTAAGCTCTTTATAGATTTTGGTTACTAGCCCTTTATCTGATATGTCGTTTGCAAATATCTTCTCCCACTCTGTCAGTTGTCTTTTGGTTTTGTTGACTGTTTCCTTTGCTGTGCAAAAGCTTTTGATCTTGATGAAGTCCCAGTAGTTCATTTTTGCCCTTGCTTCCCTTGCCTTTGGCGTTGTTCATAGGAAGAAGTTGCTGCGGTTGAGGTTGAAGAGGTTGCTGCCTGTGTTCTCCTCAAGGATTTTGATGGATTCCTTTCTCACATTGAGGTCCTTCATCCATTCTGAGTCTATTTTCATGTGTGGTGTAAGGAAATGGTCCAATTTCACTTTTCTGCATGCGGCTGTCCAATTTTCCCAACACCATTTGTTGAAGAGGCTGTCTTTTTTCCATTGGATATTCTTTCCTGCTTTGTCAAAGATTAGTTGACCATAGAGTTGAGGGTCTATTTCTGAGCTCTCTATTCTGTTCCCTTGATCTATGTGTCTGTTTTTGTGCCAGTACCATACTATCTTGATGATGACAGCTTTGTAGTAGAGCTTGAGTTCTGGAATTGTGATGTCACCAACTTTGGCTTTCTTTTTCAATATTCCTTTGGCTATTCGAGGTCTTTTCTGGTTCCATATAAATTTTAGGATTATTTGTTCCATTTCTTTGAAAAAATTGGATGGGATTTTGATAGGCATTGCATTAAATGGGTAGATAGCTTTAGGTAGCATAGACATTTTCACAATATTTATTCTTCCAATCCATGAGCATGGAACATTTTTCCATTTCTTTGTGTCTTCCTCAATTTCTTTCATGAGTACTTTATAGTTTTTCTGAGTATAGATTCTTTGCCTCTTTGGTGAGGTTTATTCCTAGGTATCTTATGGTTTTGGGTGTAATTGTAAATGGGATTGACTCCTTAATTTCTCTTTCTTCTGTCTTGTTGTTGGTGTAAAGAAATGCAACTGATTTCTGTGCATTGATTTTACATCCTGACACTTTACTGAATTCCTGTACAAACTCTAGCAGTTTTGGAGTGGAGTCTTTGGGGTTTTCCACACATAGTATCATCATCTGCAAAGAGTGATAGTTCGACTTCTTCTTTGCCGATTTGGATGCCTTTAATTTCTTTTTGTTGTCTGATTGCTGAGGCTAGGACTTCTAGTACTATGTTGAATAGCAGTGGTGATAATGGACATCCCTGTCGTGTTCCTGACCTTAGTGGAAAAGCTCTCAGTTTTTCTCCATTGAGAATGATATTTGCGGTTTTTCATAGATGGCTTTGATAATACTGAGGTATGTGACCTCTATCCCTACACTTTATAGAGTTTTGATTAGGAAGGGATGCTGTACTTTGTCAAATGCTTTTTCAGCATCTATTGAGAGTATCATATGGTTCTTGTTCTTTCTTTTGTTAATGTATTGTATCATATTGATTGATTTGCGGATGTTGAACCAACCCTGCTGCCCTGGAATAAATCCCACTTGGTCGTGGTGAATAATCCTTTTAATGTACTGTTGGATCCTATTTGCTAGTGTTTTGGTGAGAATTTTCACATCTGTGTTCATCAAGGATATTGGTCTGTAATTCTCTTTTTTGATGGGATCCTTGTCTGGTTTTGGGATCAAGGTGATGCTGGCCTCATAAAATGAGTTTGGAAGTTTCCCTTTCATTTCTATTTTTTGGAACAGGTTTAGGAGAATAGGAATTAACTCTTCCTTTTAAATATTTGGCAGAATTCTGCTGGGAAGCCATCTGGCCCTGGGCTTTTGTTTGTTTGGAGATGTTTGATGACTGTTTCAATCTCCTTACTGGTTATGGGCCTATTCAGGTTTTCTATTTCTTCCTGGTTCAGGTTTGGCAGTTTATATGTCTCTAGGAAAGCATCCATTTCTTCCAGATTGTCAAATTTGTTGGCATAGAGTTGCTCGTAATATGTTCTTATAGTTGTTTGTATTTCTTTGGTGTTGGTTGTGATCTCTCCTCTTTCATTCATGATTTTATTTATGTGGGTCCTTTCTCTTTTCTTTTGGATAAGTCTGGCCAGGGGTTTATCAATCTTATTAATTCTTTCAAAGAACCAGCTCCTAGTTTTGTTGATTTGTTCTATTTTTTTTTTCTATTTCATGGATTTCTGCTTTGATCTTTATTATTTCTCTTCTCCTGCTGGGTTTAGGCTTTCTTTGTTGTTCTTTCTCGAGCTCCTTTAGGTGTAGGGTTAGGTTGTGTATTTGAGACCTTACTTGTTTCTTGAGAAAGGCTTATATCACTATATATTTTCCTCTCGGGACCACCTTTGCTGTGTCCCACAGATTTTGGACTGTTGTGTTTTCATTATCATTTGTTTCCATTATTTTTTTCAATTCTTCTTTAATTTCCTGGTGACCCATTTATTCTTTAGAAGGATGCTGTTGAGTCTCTGTATTTGTGCTCTTTCCAAATTTCCTCTTGTGATTGAGTTCTAGCTTCAGAGCATTGTGGTCTGAAAATATGCAGGGAATGATCCCAATCTTTTTATACCAGTTGAGGCCTGATTTATGACCCAGAATGTGATCTATTCTGGAGAATGTTCCATGGGCACCAGAGAAGAATGTGTATTCTGTTGCTTTGGGATGGAATGTTCTGAGTATATCTGTGATTTCCACCTGGCCCAGTGTGTCATTTAAGACGTTTATTTCCTTGTTGATCTTTTGCTTGGATGATCTGTCCATTTCAGTGAGGGGAGTGTTAAAGTCCCCTACTATTATTGTATTCTTGTCAATGTGTTTCTTTGATTTTGTTATTAATTGGTTTATATAGTTGGCTGCTCCCATGTTAGGGGCATGGATATTTAAAATTATTAGATCTTCTTGTTGGACAGACCCTTTGAGTATGATGTAGTGTCCTTCCTCATCTCTTATTATAGTCTTTGGCTTAAAATCTAATTGATCTGATATAAGGATTGCCACCCCAGCTTTCTTCTGATGTCCATTAGCATGGTAAATTGTTTTCCACCCCCACACTTTCAATCTGGAGGTGTCTTCAGGTCTAAAATGAGTTTCTTGTAGGCATCATATTGATGGGTTTTATTTTTTTATCCATTCTGAAACCCTGTGTCTTTTGATTGGGGCATTTAGCCCATTTACATTCAGGGTAACTATTGAGAGATATGAATTTAGTGCCATTGTATTGCCTGTAAGGTGATTGTTACTGCATATTGTCTCTGTTCCTTTCTGATCTACTACTTTTAGGGTTTATCTTTGCTTAGAGTCCCCCTTTCAATATTTCCTCTAGAGCTGGTTTGGTGTTTGCAAATTCTTTCAGTTTTGTTTGTCCTGGAAGCTTTTTATCTCTCCTTCTATTTTCAATGATAACCTAGCTGGATATAGTATTCTTGGCTGCATTTTTTTCTCATTTAGTGCTCTGAATATATCATGCCCGTTCTTTCTGGCCTGCCAGGTCTCTGTGGATAAGTCTGCTGCCAATCTAATATTTTTACCGTTTTATGTTACAGACTTCTTGTCCCGGGCTGCTTTCAGGATTTTCTCTTTGTCACTAAGCCTTGTTAATTTTACTATTAGATGATGGGGTGTGGACCTATTCTTACTAATTTTGAGGAGGACTCTCTGCACCTCCCGGATTTTGATGCTTGTTTCCTTTGCTATATTAGGGAAATTCCCTACGATAATTCTCTCCAGTATACCTTCTGCTACCCTCTCTCTTTCTCCTTTTTCTGGAATCCCAATTATTCTAATGTTGTTTCGTCTTAAGGTATCACTTATCTCTCAAATTCTCCCCTCATGGTCCAGTAGTTGTTTGTCTCTCTTTTGCTCAGCTTCTTTATTCTCTGTCATTTGGTCTTCTATATCACTAATTCTGTCTTCTGCCTCATTTATCCTAGCAGTAAGAGCCTCCATTTTTGATTGCACCTCATTAATAGCTTTTTTTTATTTCAACTTGGTTAGATTTTAGTTCTTTTATTTCTCCAGAAAGGGCTTTTATTTCTCCTGACAGGGTTTCTCTAATATCTTCCATGCCTTTTTCGAGCCCAGCTAGAAACTTGTGAATCGTCATCCTGAATTCTAGATCTGACATATTACCGATGTCTGTATTGATTAGGTCTCTAGCCTTCACTACTGCCTCCTGTTCTTTTTTTTGTGGTGAGTTTTTATGCCTTGTCATTTTGTCTAGATAAGAATATATGAAGAGGCAAATGAAATAGTAAAAGGGTAGCAAAGACCCCAGGAAAATGTGCTTTAACCAAATCAGAAGGATCCCAAATCATGGGGCGCTGGTAAAGGGGGTAAAAAGAATTTCAGAAAAGATAAAAAAAAATTAAAAAAGAGAACACAAAGAAAAAATATAGAAAAAGTGAAAAAATATATATATTAGACTGGTGACTAAAACAGGGTCACCCACTTAATTTGGGGAGTATTTTGGTCTCTTAGAAGAAACTACCTCCCAAAATTTTAAAGAATGAAAAACATATATAAGGGTAAACACAATGAAGGGATGAAATATGACTATAAACATGAAAAAAATTTTTTAAAATTCTAACAAAGGAGTTGATAAGGTAAGTTGGTAGGGAGAATAAAAAAAAAAAAAAGAAAGTGGAGCGAACTTGCTTGGGCTGGAGACTAGATAAAGCCCGGTGCTAGATTTAGGGTGTATTTTGATCTATTAGAAGAAGTTATACCCCAAATTTTTTAGAAGAAAAAAAACCCTATGTGTATGCAAAGAATAAAGTTAGATACAATGAAGGATAAAATATGACTATAATAATAAAGGTTCAAAAAAGATTTTTTTACAAGAACTTATTAAGATAAACTAGTTAAAAAACGTTAAAAGAGGAAAGAGTAAAAGTTAAAAAAATAGCAGGGGAGAAAAAAACATTAAAAAAATTAATTAACTTTGCAAGACTAAAGATTCATGGGGAGAAAGCCATGAATTCCATGCTTTGCTTTCTCCTCCTCTGGAATTATGCTGTTCTCCTTGGTGAGTGAACTTGGTCTTGCCTGGATTTCTTGTTGATCTTCTGGGGGAGGGGCCTGTTGTAGTGATTTTCAAGTGTCTCTGCCCCAGGAGGAATTGCACTGCCCTTACCAGGGCCTGGGCTAGATAATCCTCTTGGATTTGCTTTTGGGAGCTTTTGTTCCCTGAACGCTTTCTGTAGATTTCCAGAGGACGGGAATGAAAATGGCGGCCTCCCAATTTCCGGCCCGGAGGAGCTGAGAGCTCAGGGCCCCACTCCTCAGTGTGCCCTCAGAGAAAAGTGCTTAATCACTCCCGTCTCCTCGGCCTCCAGCCGCGCTTGGAGAAAATTGTGCTCAATCACTCCCATCTCACTGGCTTCCGGCCACGCTCTGAGGTCACCCAGCCTGTGACCAAGTGTCTGTCTCTGGCACACAGCCCCACCTGGAGTTTCCAAACCCTGCAGATCCCTGGGCTCTCCCAGGACAGAGTCTCCCCAGATCTTGTGGGGACCCCAGCACAGAGGACCGGCCCGTGTCATGGATTACAGTTCAAGGTAACCTCGAGTTGAGAGCTCACTCCTTGGCTCTGTCTCTGCAGCCAGCTTCCCCACTCTAATACCTGTGAGCTCAGCGACACTCAGACACCCCCGATCCTTCTGTGACCCCTGCGACCTGAGGCCACACTGTTCCCATGAGGTCTTCACCCCAGTTTAGCCTCTGGAGCAATGTTCCTCTGTGGAGCAGACTTTTGTAAGTCCTGATTTTGTGCTCTGTTGCTCCGCAGCTTGCTGGGAGACGGCCTCTCCCCCCGGGGTCTATCTTCCCGTCACTTTGGATTCACTTCTCTGCTGGTCTTACCTTTCAGAAAGTGGTTGATTTTCTGTTTCTAGAATTGTTGCTCTTCTTCTCTTCGATCTCCTTTGGATTAGTAGGTGTTCGGAATGGTTTGATAAGCTATCTAGCTGATCTTCTGCTGCCTGCATCATCTCAGCCTGCTACTTCTTCGCCATCTTGACTCCTCCCCCTATGAAGGTTACTTTTGAAACTCCATACTATTTGGTGCTCCATAAATCTGTCAGTCAGGCATATGATATTCATATCTATTTCAATCTGGGTATGCCATAAGGCTACCTACAAGTTTATTTTCTGGAACTGCAAAGGACAGCCATGGGTGATACATGGCTATGAAAGCATCCAGTGCTCACCTCCTTTGAGGCTCTCTGGCTCCCAATGTCATCTGTCCCCCCAAAGCTGCCTCCACATTTCCATCTGGGATAGTGAAGGGAGAAAGGCTCTTGGCACACCGGTCATGAAACAGCAGTCTGCTTCCATCACACCCAGACAGCTGTTGTAGTACATTACATTACATGTGACTTGCAGCCACATGGCATGCAGATGCTTGATTGCTTTGCAGACCCTGCCTAGGGCAGTAGAAAGGAATGTCACTCTCAGTTTACCTGTAAAATAACCAAAGAAATAAATAGAGCTTAAATGAGAAGACCTTCCTGTAGAAGGTCTCATGGGGTTCTTACTTTAGTCCAATTCCCTTTTTCTAGGGTACAGGGCTCCTGCAATTTCTCTCAGAACCAGCTATGACTTGTCATTTCATCTGAGAAAAGCTGCAAAGCTATGATTCTCTGCTTTGGAATTGTTCTCAGTAGAAGAGTGATGGTATCATTCTTTGGTGTCATCACCTTTGTTTGTATGCCTTTCTCTTTTCTGTTATGATTTCATCTGTATGTATTATATTTCCTAATTTAGACTCTTCCTGAGTGAGGGCTTCTGGTTCTGGCACATGGATGCTACATAAACCAGATGGTAGCAGGAACTTCCCTGGGATCTTCCTTCTTTGCAGGAAGAGGTGGCAGAGTTAGAAGAATAAAGTAGAGCAGCATTATATCAGTCCTAGGCAATAATCAGGGGCAGTGGTAGCATGGCTAGTGAGGTGAGGGTGATATCTAACCCAAGATTCCCTTTGGAAGACATAGAGACAAGTTCAAAGCAAAAGAGGCAGTGTCTTGCCCAGCTATGTCCCGTCATCTCAAACGTGATGACAACCCCAGTCATGGGACTCAGACCTTGTGGAGAGAGAACCGTGTCCAACCTCTTCTCCAGCTCCCTCACTCCTATTTCTGGTACCTATTAGAACCTTTCCACAGCATTTCCCCTTTACTGCTGTGTATACTCAAATGAAGCCTATATTCACCAATAAGTTAGGTTTTCATGTTCTTATCATGCCCTCTCATTAATAATACATTTTTGAAGTGTCCACTCCTATTTCCAATTTAGCCACTGCACTGTGGGTAATAGAGGAAATGATATGTCTGTTACATGCTAGCTGCATGGCCCATTTTTGTACAGTGGCCATAATGAGATGACCCTAGTTTAAGGATAATATTAAGCTCTCATTTAATCATAATTTTTCTAAGAGTATACTTAAGTCCTGAAATAAATTTCTCTCTGTTTTAAGTCTAGAAATATTTGTTTTTCAAATGTATGTGCTCTTGATTTAGAAGCAACCTTCTCCCAAAAGTTTTCCTCAACACTCTCTTTGTTCACTGCTACTCCTATATTAGATTTTTCTTCTCTGTTTTCTCTGCTTTCTTCTCCACATCCTCTCCTGAGAATATGTACCTTATGCTCTAGGTTCAGATGGCTAAAAGAGTTTTAGCCTCTGTGGGCTGTGGGGAGGGAAGGGACAGGATGGGCCTTAGGGCCTTAAAAATAGCCTCTGGAGCCTCTAAAGAGCTTGGCTAGGTGGTGCAGTAAATAGTCATAAATAACAGCAGTAGAATAAAGCCTCCTCAAGCTGGTAGGTCTGGTTTGGAGGCAGGAAAATAATGAAGATAGGAATAATGCAGCATGTTGGCCTCCAGGTATTCAGTATTCAATACAAGCAGGGAGAAGGAATTCTTCTGGTAGAATTATAGCAGGCCAGGTGCTACAGATTCTGATTATATCAAGTGGTCTGAATCTGGTGCATCACTGCTTTCAACCATGGGGCTTGAACTCATGAACCTAAGATCAAGATCTGAACTGAGATCGAGTTGGATGCTTAACTGACTGAGTCACCTTGTATCACTGCTTTTATGTAGGAGCAACATTTTTCTAGTATAAGCTATACCCTCCCCATTTAGAAAAGCTGAGATCAGGGTGAGTGCTCTTGAATTAAATCTATATCTTCATTATTGCTTATGGCAGCTAGAGATACAGAGTTGATTTCCTCAACTGCAATCCTGGTCTCCTATAGAAGATTGCCATAGAAGCACCAGATTGGATAGGACCAGTAATCCCAGTTGCCTTGATTAATCCCTCTTGGCCATATGCTCTCATCCTGCCTTGTCTCCTAGTGCTCTTTCTTGATTCTCTCACTGGGACAGAATAGATTTCTATTATTCATGTTACCATGCTCCCCAGAAGACTGAATGTGGAGTCAATTCCTTATTTTTGGTACATTGTAAAGGAAAAAGAACATATAATGACTGATTGGAAATGAAGCAGATGAATTTACAGGAATAGATTTATTTCTTTAGGGTAACTGGAATCTGGTCACAGGTAAGTTTGTATGGTCTAAGCGGACAAATCAGTTTTGTCTGGATTTATGTTTGAAGCTATAGCTGTAACCTTGAGTCTACCCTCTGAACTTCCACTCCTTTGTCACCCTTTGTTAACAAAACCTAGTTCCAGGCCCCAAATATATCTTATGTGGAAGAATGGTGTTTTTTTTTTTTAAGATTTTATTTATTTATTTGTCAGAGAGAGAGAGAGAGAGAGAGCGCGAACGAGCACAGGCAGACAGAGAGGCAGGCAGAGGCAGAGAGAGAAGCAGGCTCCCTGCCGAGCAAGGAGCCCGATGCGGGACTCGATCCCAGGACACTGGGATCATGACCTGAGCTGAAGGCAGCTGCCCAACCAACTGAGCCACCCCAGCGTCCCAAGAATGGTGTTCTTATAGACCATATTTGGGGGTATCTAGATATTCTGGTATTCTTTGCTGACTAGTGACACTGACTCACTTCACTGGTTTAAGTTAGGGGTCAGGGCAAGAGTGACAATCTAACTTGAGTCAGGGAGGTAGGGGTTGCTGGAAAGTCCTAATCCCTGATAGAAGCATCTATGTTATCTAAGCTGGGAGCTCTGAATGTGTTGATTATCTCTGTCCTGAATCATTCCCATCCCGAAGTTTGAAAGATCAATTTACTAAAGAATCTCTAAAGGAAATTTGATGGGGAGTATTGAAAAAGAAAATAAACTCTAAATTTGAGCTGACCCAGAGTCAAATGAATGGAATTTCCATAAAAAACCCAAGATATAGATGCTATTTGCCAATACAAAAAGTGAACTCATGTTAAGCAAAATAGAAAGAGGAATGTTTAGTTTCCCAGAACTCTAGATACAATGTCCAATACAGTATACATCCAGTCCATGTGTGGCTATCAAGTGCTTGAAATGTGGCTAGTCAGAATTTGGATGTGCTGCATGTATAAAATATACCTGATTTTGAAGACTTAATGCAAAAACGAATTGGCTATATTGAGGAAAATAACATATTATTAAAATTAATTTCATGTACTTCCTTTGAGTTATTTTAAGGTAGCTACTAGAGATGCAAAATTATGTACATGGCTCACAATGTATTTCTATTGGAATTGCTGCTAGAAATTATATAGCAAATATGGAAACTGATAGGTAATATTATTAATTAGGCAATATAGAGAAACAAATTTATTTCTTCCAATTTCAAAACCTGCCTTCAAATATTTACACTTACTTTACCTTCTTACCTCTCAGGAAAGGCAAGGAAGTTGGCTTTAGGAGGGTTGAACACTCATTAGGACCACTGCCATTGTTGATAAAAATTGGCTTATTTTGCGTAACCTCAAAGCATGGAAAACAAAGTGTCACTGAACATGTCACTCAATGTTCTGAGATAAGCCTTAGCATGGCAGCCATATAAGGTTTATCTCAGAAATGTCTTAAATGCTTATAAATGGTTAGGGTGTACCAGGCCAGGAGTTCATGTGAACTTGCTCAGTCTGGGTTTGTGACTGATGAATAATCCACATGGAATCAGATAAAGATAGCAGATGTTACTATCCCTCACTCTTTGGTAGTAGTGTTGGACTAAAATTGCCAATTCCTGCAATTTCTTATTTTTATCCCTACTGCTTGCCCAATATATTAGAAGACTTTTTCATACCTTCTTGTCTCAAAGTATATTCTTTTTTAGACTTCTCTAAGATGCTATTTCCTATGTAAATGATAGCCATGAATCTACTGAAGTCTTTTTTTTTATTGTGTTATGTTAGTCACCTAAAATATATCATTAGTTTTTGATGTATTGAAGTCTTTAGGTATTTCATGGTGATGCATGTAGTCCTTATTTCTCCTTTCCCTGTGATTTCATCTCTTGGAAGAAGAACAGGGGTATGCATTTGTGTAGGGCCTATGGTTGATCTGCTCTATCAGTAGAGCCGGCATATGTGTCTTGGTATAGTAGGTAGTACTAGAATAGTAGATAGCTGTAGATTCAGACTTCATAATTTCAAAGCATGGCTTCACCATTGTGATTTTAATAAAATGACTTTACTTACTTTTGCCTTTGTTTCCTCATACGTAAAATTGGACTAACAATGGTGTTTTGTTATTAGGAGGATGATCATGTAATTTATCAACCAAGTTGGTAAAATATTAGGAGTGTGTAAGGGCTTAAATGGAATTATCTAAGGCAAATAGGAAATATGGTCATTCTACTATCATCCTACTTACAGGATTTTTAACAGGATGGATGAGTTCATATTTATAAAGTACTTAGGAGGGGATTATGCAAAGTGAAATAAGTTAAGCAGAGAAAGACAATTATCATATGGTTTCACTTACATATAGGATATAAGGAATAGTTTGGGGGACTAGAGGTGAAGGGAGGGAAAAATGAATGTGAAGAACTCTGAGAGGGAGACAAACCAAGAGAGATTCTGGACTCCAGGAAACAAACTGAAGGTTACAGAAGGCAAAGGGGTGGGAGGATAGGGTAGCTGGGTGTTAGGTATTAAAGAAGGGCACGTATTGCATGGAGCACTGGGTGTTATATGAAACTAATGAAATGTTGAAAACTACATCAAAAAACTAATGATGTATTATATGGTGGCTAACTGAACATAATAAAAAAATAGTACCAGATACTTAACTATTATTATTTTTAAGTGGTTCTATGAAAAATAAGTTACTTCCCCTTGGGTAGTCTTATTGTTTGGATGGATTTATTCTTGTCTTACCCTTTAAGGTTTTCTGAAGTGTCAGTAATGAGTAGGACACTTTATATGGCTTCACCCAGTAACTACTCCACTGCTCCAGTCTCTGAATTCCTCCTCATCTGCTTCCCTAACTTCCAGAGTTGGCAGCACTGGCTGTCCCTGCCCCTCAGCCTCCTCTTCCTTCTGGCCATGGGGGCCAATGTCACCCTCCTGATCACTATCTGGCTGGAGGCCTCTCTGCATGAGCCCATGTACTACCTGCTCAGCCTCCTCTCCCTGTTGGACATTGTGCTTTGCCTTACTGTCATCCCCAAGGTCCTGGCCATCTTCTGGTTTGACAATAAATCCATCAGCTTCACAGCCTGCTTTCTCCAGATGTTCATCATGAATAGTTTTCTGACCATGGAGTCCTGCACATTCATGGCCATGGCCTATGACCGCTATGTGGCCATCTGCCATCCACTACGATACCCAACCATTATCACTGACCAATTTGTGATTAAAGCTACAATCTTTGTTGTGGCCCGGAATGGCCTTCTTACTATGCCTATCCCCATACTTTCTTCCCGGCTCAGATACTGTGCAGAGAATATCATCAAGAACTGTATCTGCACTAACCTGTCTGTATCCAAACTCTCCTGTGATGACATCACATTCAATCAGCTCTATCAGTTTGTGGCAGGCTGGACCCTACTAGGCTCTGACCTCATCCTAATTGTTCTGTCCTACTCCTTCATCCTGAAAGCTGTGCTAAGGATCAAGGCTGAGGGTGCTATGGCCAAAGCTCTAGGCACTTGTGGTTCCCACTTCATCCTCATCCTCTTCTTCAGCACAGTCCTGCTGGTTCTGGTCATCACTAACCTGGCCAGGAAGAAGATTCCCCCAGATGTCCCCATCCTGCTCAACATCCTGCACCACCTCATCCCCCCAGCTCTGAACCCCATTGTTTATGGTGTGAGAACCAAGGAGATCAAGCAGGGAATCCAGAAGCTGCTGAGAAGATTGTAAGAGGTAAAAATGGGTGATAGCTAACCTGGAGAATTGAAATTGATGATGAGGAATAGTTTTCATGATGCATAGGAAATTTAGTTACTACAGGAATAAGTTTGGATTTTTCATTCTCCAAATTTTCGGTTGATTATGGGAATATTCTTATCCTGACTCCTATTTTCCCTGCACTGACTGGAACCTTAGTTTTTTTGCATTCTGGAGTTATCTGGAAGTTTCTTTCAATCTCATCTGTGTGAGAGAGACTTGTCAAGTTATAATTAGGGACTTAATTAGAGTGAAACTCTTTTTTCAAATAAAGAAAAAATAGTATTCTAGTCACTTTCAGTGCCTCTCAGTTTCCTCAATTGCTTAATACTTAGATACCTATTAGACCACTTGGTTCCACCTGACACAGTTCAAACTGGCTTTGTGTCATGAATGGATCTTCTGTGAATTTACAGAAGTTGGCTCTAAACCTTTGATTTTTACAGTGAGAGAATAACATGTATCACCCACTGCCTCCTGTAAGCCCTGCCAGATATTACTAATATATTTATCTAAGGCCACTTCTCTGGAGTATGAATTTCCTGGAGTTCTTTACTTATTTTTAATGAATTAAAAAAATACTAAGATGACTCATTTTTCTGTATGTGCATTTTGTTTTAAGTGAAAGTGTGTGTCCTGTTTTCAGATGTGCTTTACTAACTTGTGTCTTCATCCTCTCCTATCTTACTTTTGCATCAGATTTCAGGCACTATCTATATCCCCATTTTTTCCTGCTTATCTTAGATATACAGTTAAGTTGACTTATTCATTCTACTTTCAGCTCTGTTGTGTCAATCCTCATAGTCTGTGCTGGTGCCAACATAACATCCTATGGGATCTGGACATCCACATTAGTGGGTTATTTAAGCAAGGACAGGTGTGTTTAATTCTTTTCAGTTCCCTTCCTGATCATGCCCTGAAAATGGTGGGGATTCAGGTATTAGACAGTATTTCCTGGGGTTAACTTGCATTGGCAACAGAGTCCCCTCTTTATTATTATTATTTTTCATTTTTTAAACAGGCAAATAGATAAAGAAGGTATGTCCATATTTACAATGGAATATTACACCTCCATCAGAAAGGATGAATACCCAACTTTTAAAAAAATTCATTTTTTTTTCAGTGATCCAAAATTCATTATTTATGCAACACACCCAGTGCTCCATGAAATATGTGCCCTCCTTAATACCCACTAGCAGGCTCACCCAACACCCCAGCCCACCTCCCCTCCAAAACCCTCAGTTTGTTTCTCAGAGTCTGTAGTCTCTCATGGTTTGTCTCCCCCTCTGATTTCCCCCAACTCACTTCTCCTCTCCATCTCCCAATGTCCTCTGTGTTATTCCTTATGTTCTACAAGTAAGTGAAACAATATGATAATTAACTTTCTCTGCTTGACTTATTTCACTCAGCATAATCTCAACCAGTCCTGTCCATGTTGATACAAAAGTTGGGTATTCATCCATTCTGACGGAGGCATATACTCTGTTGTATATATGGAATCTTTGTTCTTTCCACAGTTTGGCAACTGTGGCCATTGCTGCTATGAACATTGGTGTACAGATGGGCCCTCTTTTCACAAATCTGTATCTTTGTGGTAAATACTCAGTAGTACAATTGCAGGGTGATAGGGTAGCTCTATCGTTACTTTCTTAAGGAATCTCTACACTGTTTTCCAAAGTGGTTACACCAAATTGTAGTCCCGCCAATAGTGTAAGAGGGTTCCCCTTTCTTCACATCCTCTCCAACATTTGTTGTTTCCTGTTTTGTTAATTTTGGCCATTCTAACTTGTGTAATGTTTTATCGCAATATGGTTTTGATTTGAATCTCCCTGCTGGCTAGTGATGAACATTTTTTCATGTGTCTGCTAGCCATTTGTATGTCTTTGGAGAAATGTCTATTCATGTCTTCTGCCCATTTTTTGACATGATTATCTATTTTGTAATACCCAACTTTTGTATCAACATGGACAGGCCTGGGAGAGATTATGCTGAGTGAAATAAGTCAAGCAGAGAGAGTCAATTATCATATGGTTTCCCTTACTTGTGGAACATAAGGAATAACACAGAGGACATTGGGAGAAGGAGAGGAGAAGGGTGTTGGGGGAAATTGGAGGAGGAGACAAACCATGGGAGACTGTGGACTCTGAGAAACAAACTGAGGGTTTTGGAGGGGAGGTGGGTTGGGGGGTTGGGTGAGCCTGGTGGTGGGTCTTAAGGGGGGCACGTATTGCATGGAGCACTGGGTGTGATGCATAAACAATGAATCTTGGAACATTGGAAAAATAAAATAAAGTTTAACAGAGTCCCCTTTTGGATACTGAGAGCCTCACACATAAGAGCCATTTGAGAATGTCTTCTAACATAGCTGATCTATGATGTACCAGTCATTCTTGGAAAATTTACAAACTAAGTTATCATTCCTATAGTATTGTATTTAACCAAAATAATAGCTTTGATCCACTCTCTCTTCTCTTGTCCACGGCTCCAAAGACTGATCCTAACCAAACACTGTCCTAGTCACCCATCATTCCATTTGTTCCTAGCTCATTATTTTCAGATTATACTCATTGATATTTTTTCTTAAAGTCTATGCTCAAGAATCTTCTTCCACATAGAAAACCAGTACCAGTGTCTTCATTTGACAAACTTCAAGTCTCAATTTAAACTCCACCTACTTTACAATCCTTCCCTTTATTCACCCCAGCAGAAGTTATCTATCATAAGCAACGTATGTATCTCTCTCTGACACTAGATTATGAATTCCTGAGTCTGTTGAGAGTTTTATTCATCTTCTTAACTTTATATACTTAGGGCTAGTAGCACAATTATTTACATATCTTAGTTATTTTTGTTGAGCTAAAGTGAATAATTTATACATGCACATCTTGTTTCTTATTTCCTCTGAAAATTAGGGGAAAGATCAAGTTGTTAATATAATGTATTCTCCAAAGCACTTTATAAAAAAACTTATAAAGGTTTTAACTCACACCTCAAGTTAATCTTATATAACTGACACTTCAAGTTGATCTTATATAATATAGTACCTAAGATTGCTTTTTCTTGGGTTAGATAAGACTGAATCTAATCTTTATTTATTTGAATCTGAGGTATACCAGTTGGCACTGACTAGATGTGTAATTTTTGATTCACTGATCTGAGCTCTCATTTTCTCATTTCAGAATAGTGATAATGGGCCTTTTATTATGTAGTTTATCTGATTATTAGGTGACCTACTCTAGGAAAAGTTTTCAACCAGAGACTAAAACATCCTAAGAACTTAAAAAATGGGAACCCATTTTATTATTTTCTTATAAACATTGATTTCTCTCATGTCTTCAAAAGAAGACGCTCTTCATTATCTTATACACCATGATGCATTTCAGAGGTGCTCTGCCCTGCTCTGTGTGTCATTCCTGGTCCTCAGTGCAATTTCTTGATTATTGTGCATTACTAACTTATAAAATCCTTTCCTTATTTAAACCTCATGATGTTGTGTCATGGCACACTCAGTCATTCCTTGTTCTTCTTTATTTTTTTTTAATTTTTATTTATTTTTTTAAAAAGATTTTTATTTATCCATCCGACAGACAGAGATCACAGGTAGGCAGAGAGGCAGAGAGAGAGAGAGAGGAGGAAGCAGGCTGTCCGCAGAGCGGAAAGCCCAATGCAGGGCTCGATCCCATGACTCTGGGATCATGACCCGAGCCGAAGGCAGAGGCTCTAACCCACGGAGCCACCCAGGCGCCCCAATCATTCCTTGTTCTAAGTCATCTTTTAAAATTTTGGTCCTGCTGCCTCATTTCAGATGTTGGCAGTTGCCTAAGAGTCTGGTTGGAATGCATCCAGACTGAAAGCACCTCTCTTCACAAGGAAAGCCTAGAGGGATCTCAAGTGAGCCAGTGAAGAACATGTACTCACAGATTCACTACATGTATTTCTATAATTTTTCATGTTACTATTTCATTTTTTAAAAAATTTATTAAATCAAATAAAATTTAATTTCATGTTACTATTTCATTTTTAATTTTAAATTTCATTCAAAAATGAAATAAGAATTATAGAAAAATGAAATTTTCTATAATTCATCTCTTTTTTTCATTTTTTAAAAAATTTAATTTCTTTTCAGTGGAACAGAATTCATTGTTTATGCACCACACCCAAGTGCTCCATGCAATACGTGCCCTCCATAATACCCACCACCAGGCTCCCCAGCCTCCACCCCCCACCCCTTCATAACCCTCAGATTGTTTTTCAGAGTCCAGGTCTCTCATGGTTCATCTCCCCCTCAAAGTTCCCTCATCTCTTGAAGCACACAAAAGTATTTCATGGATTGCCCACATTGGCCATCATTTTTTAAAAATCTCTGGATACCTAAAATTTCATATCTAAAGGGATTTTAAAATCATCAAATTTAGAGTCCTCTTGGAATTTCCACTATAGATTATTTGATAAATAAGCATTCAAGATTTGCTTAATTTCCTTGATTGATAAGAAACTATCTTCTAGCACTTGGGACAAAAAAACCTCTGTTTCTGTTTGGGATTTTAAAAATTCTCTTGCTTGTCTGTATTTTTTTCCTTGAGCCCCTATGGAAACTTTATGGTGAGTTAAATTTCTAGTACTAACTTCAATTATTTTAACAATGTTCTATTTAAGAGCTTGTAGGCCTGATAGCTCTGAAAGAGGTATATTGCCCCCTCCCTTTCTAAATAATTTCTTATTTCCCTGTAATATGCTTTCTCCTTTATAAGTTCTATTACTTTAATATTTGTCACTGATATTTGCACTTCCTACTGAGTCAAGCAGAATAACAAACACATGAAAGATGTTTAACACATGCATATGTGATAGATTAAAAGATGTGGAATGCACTAGAATGGGAAAATGATATGTGGAATGAAGCATATAATAAAATAGAATGTGGGAGGTAAATTTTATATTTAGGAATGTGGTCCTAAATGTCTTGTATCTCTTACAGACAATAGTCCAATGCATGCGTTTTTAAGATGCTCTGGGTGAAGAGCTATAAACCTCTATTTTCTCTTTTTGTATCTAAATACATACGTTTTCCCTTCACCTTTGGAAGTATGTAGGTCAGTATAAGTGTGTCTCTGGGTAGGTAGGTATGTTTGTGTAGGAATGAAACACTTCAGGGAATGGTGACCACAAGGACAGGAAACTCAGATCATCTCTGTTATCTTTTGATCTACAAGAGAGGCAACATTATGACTTCAACAATCTTTTGGAGCCCAGCCAAGAGCATACGGCAACAAGAAGTTGAAGTGTCATACACTGGAAGCAGACTACTAACTGAATAAGATACACTTAAGTTTACACAGTACCTTCAGAACATCCATTTAAAGGCTTAGCATAAGGTAAATTAGAGAAAGACAAGCACTGTTTGTATCACTTATATGTGGAATCTAAAAAAATCAAACCTGTAAAAAAAAAAAAGTAGAATGGTAGTTACCAGGGGATGGAGTGTGGGGGGATAAGACTGATAGTGTGTAAGGGTGTAAACTTGTAATGAGTGGCAAATAGCCCATAGAGATCTAGTGTACAGTATAATGAATATAGATAATACTGTACTATATTTAACATGATAAATATTGCTCCAACAGCAATCGTATTGCAATATACAAATATAGCAAAGTAATACCTTCTGTATACTTTAAATTTATGTAATGTTATGTGTCAAATTTATTCAATATAAAAAAAGTCTTAGGGGAAGAAATACTTTGGGTTAGGGTTTTCATTCCACCCTGTATATGAGAACGAGAAGGCACCTTTTAGATATTGGTGTTTGAGGTTCCAAAGATACAGAGATTATTATCCACCAGACATACATTATTCCACCAAATACATTATTTGACTAGACAATTTTGGTGGAATGTCTGTGAGTTAACACAAAACATGTGAAGTGTATCTCAGGTTTTCATCTAGAAGAGATGCTGTATGGAGAAGCTGAGAGAGGAAAATTATTATCCACCTTTGAGATATATAGGTGGCCATATATATCTGGGTCTATTTGTGGGCTCTCTAACTGTTTAATTAGTTGGTTTGTCTGTCTTTGTGCCAATAGCATACTGTCTTAATTCCAATAGCTCTGTAATATGTTTTGAAATCTGGCACTCAATATAAGTCATCCAGCTCATCTTTAAGACTGCTTTATTCAATCCCCATATGAAACTTTACAATTGACTTCTTAAAAAAAAAAGAGGGAGAAACTGCTGGGAATTTGACTGGGATTGCTCTGAATCTAGAGATTAACTCTTGGGGGAGGGTTAGCATCCTTACAGTGTTAAATTTTACAATCAATAATTACATTTACAATGTAATTTAAAGTAAATGTAAGTTACATTTACAATCAATAATTACATTTCTGTATTTTATTTATGCTCTAATTTTGTATCTTTCAGTGTAGATTATGTAACCTTTGTTTAGATTTGTTCCTGGGTATTATTTTTTCTGATGCTATTATGAATGTGTTCTTTTTGATTTCTATTTGTTGTCATACATAGCTAATTTGTGTATTGACTATATTTTGAGTGACAATGCTAAATTCATGTATTAATTCTAGTTTTTTACTTTTGGGTTTTCTAAATACTCATTATACTTTACAAAATGACAGTTTTATTTCTTTCTTTGGGATCCTTCTGCTTAGTATTTATTTTTCCAGATTTACTATATTGGACTGAGCCACCAGTGCTGTGTTGAAAAGAAATGGCAATAGAAATTTTTGCCTTTTATTTTGTCTTTATTATTTAGCCATTGATTACCAGGTCTACAGAAGGTCTTTTGGAAATACACTTTATCAGATCAAGGAAATTCCCTCCTATTTTAATTTGTTAAGATTTTAAAATGGATATTTACCTTCGTCAAATGCTTTTTCTGCTTATTT
>ML107853.1:117602-153709 GCA_003697995.1 Taxidea taxus jeffersonii | reverse complement strand
GAAGGAGAGGATCCTCAAGCAGATTCCCCATTGAGCATGGAGCCCAATGCAGGGCTTGATCCCATGACCCATGAGATCATGACCTGAGGTGAAACCAAGAGTCGGATGCTTAACTAACTGAACCACCCAGGCTCCCCTACCACCCTCCTTTAAACCTCTACTAATTCTGAACTCTGGAATTCTAACCTTTGCACACTCCTTGGCCTAGACCTAGAATCAAAGACTCAGGTATGGAAGGAAATTATACAAACCACCCACTTTTTAAGGCCCCTGTAAAATGGCCCCCACTGAATGCAGTCTAGTGACAAAGAGCTCATTACTTCTCAATGGAGCTATCTCCTCACTGGATGTCTACAATCATAAGAAAATGCTTCTTTATTTTGAGACTCAGAAGCACTGCTTCTTGGCATCAAACGCCTTTATTTTATTTCTTACCATGAGATTTGTAAGATTGAGAAGGTCCAGCAGGGCCAGAGTAAGTTCCAAAAGAAAGGAAGAAAGAAGATTCTAGTGATTTGGTAACTATCAGGCCATACCCTCGTTTGGGGGAAGTAAAATATATTTTAAGTTTTCAAGGGGTTTCAGTCCAACTTAGTGGTCAGAGTCAAGCTATAGTCAGGAACAGAATGTGCTTATATCTGGAAACCCCTGTAATCCCATTTCCTTGAAAACTATAAGCATTATAGCTGTTGGAAATCAAATAGGTATGAAAACCATTTGGTGAGAGGGAATGAAATCTCAACATCCAAGAGATTTGATTATCAAAGTATTCATCCATATTCCTCTTAAAATAATCTCCATTCAGAAACAAGTACTAATTTGTTTTGTTGGGATTATTTTTCAAATCCTCATTTGCTTTCTCTGTTAGAAGCCTCATATTTCTCCCATGTACATACATCTTATATAAATCCTAAGTATTCCACATAGGAAACAATTACTACATCTGTTTTTATATCATTAGTAAAAGTTAATAAAAGTAATCATTCCAACTACTTGACTAAGGAGTCTCATTTTGCCAGGGAATCCTTTTGCCGTTAATTGAGATTGAGTTCTTAACATTTTTGGTTTCACGGATGGATTTTGGGGGAGTCCACGAACCTTCTGATATATGTTAAATTTTTGTCTATATGTGCACTTCTGGAAAAATTTCCAGAGCTTTCCTCCAATTCCAAAAGAGTCAACGTCCCCAAAATGTTAAGAATCGCTGGTTTAGGGGCACCTGGGTGGCTCAGTGGGTTAAAGCCTCTGCCTTCGGCTCAGGTCATGATCTCAGGGTCCTGGGATCGAGCCCTGCATCAGGCTCTCTGCTCAGCAGGGAGCCTGCTTCCTCCTTTCTCTCTCTGCCTGCCTCTCTGCCTACTTGTGATCTCTCTCTCTCTGTGTCAAATAAATAAAATCTTAAAAAAAAAAAGAATCACTGGTTTAGACAGTGAATCTTTAAGGTCGAAAATCTCATATATTTTCTGGTTATGAATTCATCATGTGTGCATGTGTTAAGGAAACTTTTCAATAGATCCAAATGTTTTTGGACATTAAAAATAATTTATAATCTTCTTTATTCTGCCAACCCTATTAATCTAAGTGTATTTTCAGTGTATCAAGGGGTACTCATTCTCACTTAAATAAATACAAAATATAATATAAAATATAAATAAATATATATATTTCATATGTATGTATGTATCTTTTTCTTACAGAGAAAGCAAATGCTACTCCTATAAGAATCCTGAATGGAATCTGAAGATTCCGCTTTGAACCCAGTTTTAGCACTGACTGGCATATATGACCTGGAGCAAAGTCACCGTGGCTCTTGGGGCTTCTGTTCTGTCATGTGGAAATGTTCAAATACTGCTCAATAAAGTTCATTGTATGATATATATTTATGTGCAGATTTCAGATCAGTATCTCTGAAAAGAGTGTGGGGCCTACCTAGACTTTTTCAGCATGTAAAGGTCAATCTGTTATTTCTGTCATCAGGTGCTTATTGACTAATAGTTATCCAAATGTTATCATGCCATTATTCTCCAATGTGTATGGCCAGCTGTGCCTATATCTTTCTATCAATTTTTCAACAAGTTGAAGTAATATGACTGTTATTAACATTTTCCTTAATCTTGTTAGGCAACTGCCTGAGAAATTTGATACCCTGTTTTGTCTTAAAATCTTCCAAAAGAGCTATGAGGATTTGAGACAAAAGTGGACATGACAGTACCTCTGGAATATTACAGTTTAAACCACATATAAAGTGCTGATGCATAATTTTACTGTGAATTTCATAAATGTTCAACTAACTTCTGTCATTGTCACTTTCTTACTTATATTTAAATGATCATATATAAAACACAGAATTTTTTATTTTTGCATGTTTTAGTGATTTCACATAATTTTTTAATAAGACAGTCAGTATGGTGGAGTACTTAGTATAGGGTCTCTGAAGACAGACAGAGGTCTAATCTTGCTCTATCCTTGGCTGGCAGTGTAGCCCTGGCCTATTGGTTGGTCTTTCTGAGCTTCAGGTGTTTTCCACTGAAAACAATAGGTACCGAATAAATGTTAATCATATGTTTATCCCCCTTAGAATACTGTACACTAAGAAGTCTGTACAATAGATCACTAGGAAAATCTAATCTTTATAAGGAAAGGTTCAAACAAGTTGAGTTTTGTTGCACCTATTAGTAGTTGGCACCATGCATGGCATATGGGAAATTCTCAATAGATACGAGTTGAGTTAGTTAATTAATTAGTATATGATGAGTGTCTTTAAGCTACACTGATTCTGAGTTCTTAAAATTCCATCATACCTAGCCATGTGGTTTAATTAATATGTAGAGAACTGCCCCTCCTCTGTGACTACATCCAGTCCCAAATTACTTATTCACAGGGAGAGGCCAAGGAGCACTACTCACCATTACTGCCCTCCCACTATTACCCTATTATTCTGACTTCCTTCTATTTGCTAATCAAATCCTGATGCTTCCACTACTAATCACCACCATGTTCCATACATTGTCAACACTTTCTAATCATTACAAATTTGATAGTTAGAATATAGGAATCTATGGACATGTTAATGAGTATTTCTTAAGTGCAAATAAGATGGGGCATACTTTTTGGGTATGAGTATTTTGGATGAACTGTTTGTTCATGTACTTACCCATTATTTAACTCTTCAATTGTTTGCTCTTTTCCTATGAATTTGTTACATTGATTTACTTATTTTAATCTGATCCTTGATAGGTCAACAGTGATTAAAAAGAATCACTGTAACTCAAAGGAAGAACAGGCTAGTTATAAGTCTTTCACTTAAAAAACCAAGGGACTGGCTCCTTGCCTTGTCAAACTCTCTTGCTTTAGACAGGCATCTTGTTCTTTGATTAAGCGCCACCAGCCTCAGCTCACCTGGAAGCTCATGATTCCCCACATTTTACAGTCACCATAGCATACATCAATACACACTGAACATTTTGGAAAAACATTCAAAAAGGCCAATATCTGGGAATGGAAAACTGACTGAAAAATCTTTATTATTATTATTAAAGATTTTATTTATTTATTTGAGAGAGCAGACACAGAGAGAGCACGAGTGGCCAGCATTGGAGGAAAGGGCAGAGGGAGAGGGAGTAGCAGGCTCCCCACTGAGCAGGGAACCTAAGGTGACTCAATCTCAGGACACTGGAATCATGACCTGAGCTGAAGGCAGAAGGCAGACCCTTAAGGGACTGAAGCACCCAGGTGCCCTCGATTGAAAAATCTTACACAAGTCATTATTTGGGGTGATTACAGTGGTATTTCTATTTCATGCTTAAGTGAAGTCACATAACTTGCTGGTCACTATCCTCAGAGCAATACCTATAAATATCACAGAAGAATGTCATAAATTACATTATCAGGTTTGGTTGATTTTCCAAAGTAAAATATATGTGGTCAATGGTCACTTATTTGTGTGCTATGAAATCTGGAAAAGGGATCATTTATACACAGGCTTAAAGTTTATTGTTGTAAAAAAAAAGTTTAGTTTTTATTTTTTAAAAGAGAAAAAAAAGACTTTTATTCTTGATGTTTACCTGGCATTTTGTTCTCAGTATTTATATAGTGTAGGAAGAGTTTATTAAACCAGAGGTAAATAAAGGAAACGGAGACACTGAGTTCAAAATGCACATCTGAGCCTTGTTTACCTGACAGAAACCCTTTCGAAAATAGATCCACTTTGGGATGCCTGGGTGGCTCTATCAGTTAAGTGTTTGCTTTTGGCTCAGGTCATGATCTCAGTGTCCTGGCAGGGAGTTCTGCATCAAGCTTCCTGCTCAGTGAGGAGCCTGCTTCTCCTACTCCCTATGCCTGCTGCTCCCCTGTTGTGTTCTCTCTCTCTCAAATAAATAAATAAAATCTTAAAAAAAAAACTAGATCCATTTTATATTCTTTAATCTCTTACACATGTATAATAGCATATGATGTTCAAAGCATTCTGCACAATTAAATTCAACTGATCCTTTATGTCTTTCCTCCAATTGTTAATTAAACCAAGACCCCAGAGATGTTTAAGAATACAGGATATAACTTAATAATAACAGAACAATAATAATGGCCAACCTTATTAAGTGGATACCTCATTTCAGGCAATCTGATGAGGGCTTTCTATTTAATGTGTCATTTAGTCCTTACACTTAGCTGGAGAATTTATTATTATTGCTATTTGGATTTTATAAAGGCCCAACTAGTAAATGTCAGAGTGATTTTAACCCCAGGTAGCCTGATTCCAGAGCCCTCACATCCTTTTACTCATGATGCTATACAGTGTACTTCCCAGTGAATATTTATTAATTTTTCTCTTTTCTTCTTTCACCTCACCAATTTTCTTCCTGCTTTTACCATTAATGCTGAGGGAAAAAAGAACACAACCCTACAAAAATCTATAATCATCTCAATAAATGCAGAAAAGGCATTTGACAAAGTACAACAAACATTCATGATTAAAAAAAAAAAAAACTCTCAACAAAGTAGCTTTAGAAAGAACATTCCTCAACATAATAAAGGCCATATATGAAAAACTCACATCTAACATAGTCAATGGTGAAAAACAGAGCTTTTCCTCTAAGATTAGGAACAAGACAAAGATGTCCTGTTATCACTTTTATTTATCATAGTTTTGGAAGTCCTAGCCATAGCAATCAGACAAGAAAAAGAAATTGGTAAGAAAGAATTAAAAGTTAGACTATTTGCAGAGGACCTGATACTATATATAGAAAACCCTGAAGATTCAACCAAAAATCTATTAGAACTGATAAACGAATTCAGTAAAGTCACAGGATACAAACTTAATATACAGAAATCTGCTGCAGATCAAAAATGTACTAATAATGAAGTAGCAGAAAGAGAAACTAAAAAAAAATCCCATTTATTGTTGCACCACAAATGATAAAATAGCTAGGAATAAAATTAATCAAGGAAGTGAAAAACTTGTACTCTGAAAACTATAAAGCATGGATTAAAAGGAAAAAAAAAATAACTCCATAGATAGGGTCAGGATTAGGGATTCATGCTTTCCTCCATTAGCAGTACTAATTGTAATGGGAGACAGAGTAGAAAAACTCTTCCAACAACTTACAAGATCCAAAGCAGCTGCCAGGATGGATGCATCAGGAATTGTCCCTGGCTCACAGCAGTTTAACAGAAACTGAAAGCGCTTCATGCCTTGTCGTATCGCTCCAAGATTCACCACATTTTTGCTTTTTCCACCCTCTTGATTGGAAGACAGATGGTCATCAAAACTGTGGCAACCTGTAGGTTTTTTTCCATGGTTGAAGAATGAAAAAAACAGTGTAACAGATCACAGATTGAAAAAGAGCTTCAAAGTTATAACGTGTTTTCTGTAGTGTTGGCCTGAAAATTTTCTCCCTGACTCCACATCCTTCCTTTCCATCCTAATGCCTGACTGAGACACACTATGATTTTTGGGAATCTGGTGACAAATGGCATAAGCAAATGCAGAATTTTACATAAATACTTAAATAAATATAGGATCTGATCATTTTGCTTATGGTCTCCTCTTTAATACTGACAACAGCTCTTAGTATATTTAATATGATTCTTGTAATCAACAACTAAATGCTATTTTTATCAAAGATGAAATCATTGTATAATTTCATATCTGTTACATAAATTGATATCAAGGCCAATAACTTGATATCTCAGTTACAATACAAAGAATCACTGACTATTGGAGTTGTAAAGAATCTCAGAGTGTGGTTATTTAATTCCAGGATTTCCAAACCTAGCTACATATCAGAATTACCTAAGAAGTTCCTGAATTCATCCAGACTTTCAGAATCAGAATTTTTAGAAGTAGAGTATAGGATTTTGTGTTTTGTTAGTCCCCCAGAAGATAATGATGCAGCCAGCCTGACCCAGCACTGGTGTCAGAGATTTGGGAACCACTGATCCTTCCCCACACTTATTTTTCCATAGTTTGGCTGCCTATGATTAAGAATCACTTTGGAGCTTATTAAACACAGAATATCAAGTCTCATCACTAGAGACTTAGATTCCATGTCTGTTTTCACAAACACTTCATGTGATTTATTGATGTAGAAAGTCTAAGAAACATACATTAAGAAAAAACGATACAGAGTATAATTTTCATCATTTTTCTCCCTAGGTACATTTCATTTTCTTTCTTTTTTATTAACATACAATGTATATTGTGTTACAGGGGTATAAGTCTGTGATTCATCAGTCTTACACAATTCACAGTGCTCACCCTAAGCACACACCCTCCCCAATGTCCATCACCTAGCCACCCCATCCCTCCCCCACCTCAGCAACCCTCAGTTTGTTTCCTGAGATTAAGAGTCTCTTCTGGTTTATCTCCCTCTCTGGTTTCATCTTGTTTCATTTTTCCCTCCCTTCCCCTATGATCCTCTGTCTTGTTTCTGAAATTCCTCATATCAGTGAGATCATATAATAATTGTCTTTCTCTGATTGACTTATTTCGTTTAGCATAATACCCCCTAGTTCCATCCATGTCATTGCAAATGGCAAGATTTTTGTGTTTTGATGGCTGCATAGTATTCCATTGTGCATATATACCACATCTTCTTTATCCATTCATCTGTTGATGGACATCTAGGCTCTTTCCATAGTTTGGCTATTGTGGATATGGCTGCTATAAACATTCAGGTGCACGTGCCCCTTTGGATCACTACATTTATATCTTTGGGGTGAATATCCAGTAGTGCAATTGCTGGGTTTTAGGGAAGCTCTATTTTCAACTTTTTGAGGAAGCTCCATACTGTTTTCCAGAGTGGCTTCACCAGCTTGTATTCCCACCAACAATGTAGGAGGGTTCTCTAGGCAAATTTTTAAAAAACTTAAACAACTCCTGAATTTTCTATAGCTTTTAATTTATATTAAAATGTTTTTTCTTATTTGAGGGTATTATGTTGAATATTGTTTTTAAAGCCACACCCAAGCCCCTTCTCATGATTCTGAAATGTATCTCTGATACCTAAGAATATACCCCTAGGATGAGAATCACTGACTTAGAGCTTGCTTTAATTTCTGCTCAAACCATTCATTTGTGGTTGCCAACTCTTGGTTCTTACTGAGAAGTCACAAATGATTTCCAGAAATGACTTTCCCATCTTTTCCATTATGAATACCCTGATTCCTTCCACCTATTACCGTACTTCCCTACCTGCTGCCTCAGCACAAAGGCACATGTATATATGTCTGGGATTTGTTTTAAAAAACATTTGAAAAGCATAAAAGGTAGATGAAACAATTATGGAAATTTTGATCATTATTGCAAATGATTGATGGATATTTGGGATCCATTAGACCATTCTTTTTACTTTTCATCTGTTTGGAAATTTTCCCAAGTACAAAAAAATGCCTCATAATGTAATTAAAATATCATTGGGGGACCTGGGTGGCTCAGTTGGTTAAGTGTCTGACTTCAGCTCAGGTTATGATCCTGGAGTCCTAAGATCAAGCTCCATGTTGGACTCCACACTCAGAGGGAAGTCCGTTATTCCTTCTCCCTCAGACCCTCCTGCACCTTCTCTCTCTCTCTCGCTCACTCTCTCTCTCAAATAAATAAATGAAATCTTAAAATATTATTAAAATTTCCATATTTCATTTCTTATGGGTATATTTCCTTTTCACATGCAAATATTCCATATTTAAAATTCCATATTCAACATCCTCAATATTTTTCTTTTTTTCCAATTAGTGTGGCATATTTTGTATCAACTGCAAAAGGAAGTAGCACGTAATGAATCTGCTTCTGGAAAAAATCTGAAAGACTCTCAAATAACACAAAGTGTGTGTAGCTAAAAGCTACAGATTAGAAAAAACACTTCCTAGACAGACTTGTTTCTAGACAGCTGCCTTTCGAAATGCTACTCTATTATTCACCGGGCATTATCAAAATTAACAGAACCAGTAATTTTCTATGATTTCTCTTACCTATATGTCACTTTATTAATCATTTATATATAGCCCTTTAAGTTACACATATCAGAGGAAATCTCATCTGTTAAAAGAAATTATTAACCTTAGCAGTCCCTGAAACTTTGAATTTAAGATAGACCCCAAATATTTTTCTTTTTAATGCATCCAATTGTTTTGTTATTTGTTATAATAATTGAGATTTATAATACATTAGGTGATAACAGCCTCAAATCTATGATAGAACTAATATATATGACAAGGTGTATGATCAATAAACTTATTCTTTTTTTTTTAGCTTTATTTAAACATATAATGTAACCCCACCACCCTCTCCCAACCCCTCTTCCCCCTTATTCTTTTTTTTTTTTAAGATTTTATTTATTTATTTGACAGAGACACAGTGAGAGAGGCAACACAAGCAGGGGGAGTGGGAAAGGGAGAATCAGGCTTCCCGCTGAGCTGGGATTCAATGCGGGATTGATCCCAGGACTCTGGGATCATGACCTGAGCCCAAGGCAGACACTTAACTGTCTGAGCCACCCAGATGCCCCTAAAATCTTATTTTTTTTTAGATTTTATTTATTTTCAAGAGAGAGAGAGCAAGCATGATTGGAGGGGGAGGAGGCAGAGGGAGAAACAGACTTCCCACTGAGCAGGGAACCTGATGTGGGGCTCGATTCCAGGACCTTGAGATCATGATCTAAGCTGAAGGCAGAAGCTTAACTGATTGAGCCACCCAGGTGCCCCAACAAACTTATTCTTACATAACCAATTTATTAAAGATAGCTGCCATCATTTTATTGAAGGAGACATTGAAATAAGCTTTTCATCTTTATTCTTAGTATTTATTTGACAAGATAATGAATTCTAAAGAAGCCTATTTAATATTACCAGAAGTGCCATTTTGATCAAAAGAACTTCAGAAACAAAATGGCTAAGGAATCTAAGTAAAATAATGAAAAGAGAAGTGATCAAAACAATCTTTGTCAGGAAGAACTATATTTTTTGCTTCACAGAATAATGGATACTGATTACAGGTATGAAGATCAGTAGAATCCTATGATTGCAGGCATAAGAATCATGCTTGTAAGTAAAAGCTATTTATAATGGAAAATTTCCCTTGTATCTATATAACATTAATGGATAACCATGTATTTGCTTCCACTTTTGAGCACTTAGTATGTGTTAAGTATTATATGAAATATTTTTTCATGTGTCTGTTAGCCATTTGTATGTCTTCTTTGGAGAAGTGTCTGTTCATGTCTTCTGTGCATTTTTTGGTGTGATTATCAGCTTTGTGTGTGCTGAGTTTGAGGAGTTCTTTATAGATCTTGGATGCCAGCCCTTTGTCTGTAGTGTCATTTGCAAATATCTTCTCCCATTCTGTGGGTTGCCTCTTTGTTTTGTTGACTGTTTCCTTTGCTTTTGATCTTGATGAAGTCCCAAAAGTTTATTTTCGCTTTGGTTTCCTTTGCCTTTGGAGACATATCTTGAAAGAAGTTACTATGGCTGATGTCGAAGAGGTTACTGCCTATGTTCTCCTCTAGGATTTTGATAGATTCCTGCCTCACGTTTAGGTCTTTTATCCGTTTCGAGTTTATCTTTGTGTATGGTGTAAGAGAATGGTCAAGTTTCATTTTTCTATACATAGATGTCCAATTTTCCCAGCACCATTTATTGAAGAGACTGTCTTTTTTCCACTGTATATTTTTTCCTACTTTGTCGAAGATTAGTTGACCATAAAGTTGAGGGTCCATATTTGGGCTCTCTACTCTGTTCCACTGGTCTATGTGTCTGGTTTTGTGCCAGTACCATGCTGTCTTGGTGATCACAACTTTGTAGTAAAGCTTGAAATCAGGCAATGTGATATTTTATAATTAGTTTTTGTAACAGCCTTATAAATCTTTAAAGATGATTTTTAAAAAAGCGAATGAGAGAAAACAGAGCAGTAAGAACACAGACAGAGAGATACAGAAAGAGGGGATAGGTTAACTAGCCCAGTTTAAGTTCATGCAATAGCAAGTTATGAAGTCAGGATTAAAATCTAGACCTGATGACCACAGCCTGTCTTCTTAGCACCATGCCACACTGCATCCCTGGAATACCCAATTGTTTATGTTGAAGGTCAGAGTTTTGTAAACTGCTGAAAGTAGAGATTAGGTCAGAAAAACTTATTGTAAGAAATAAATCAACACTTTATATGCTTACAACCTGATTATAAAATTGTTCCCAGTTGGCATTCCAATTCACAGTTTACAATATATACTACTAAAAGAAATGTTGAAAAGTAATTTGGCTGTAAAGTGTACCTCCTATCCATCTTTTAGTTAACTTACAAGGATATATGAATACCTCTTGGGTTCCTTGGACTTAAGGATTAATTTTTTAGTCTCAGTACATTCTATTTGCTATTTTAAAATTAAATTTATTAAGGTACATTTATAACTTTATATAGAATACAGGTTTTAGAATCTATTAAATTTAAAAATGTACATTTCAAAATACAGTATTTCTTTAAGCAGCATTTCCCATGGAATTTATGACAGAACTGAGCACATAGAAAATATTCAGTAAATTTTATTGATCAATTAAAAAAATGGATTTAATAAAATATCTTCCCTCAAGGATAACATGATTTCTAAAATGAAATATTCTTAGTAAATATAAAAACATGGAAGAAAAAGATAGCTGATTACAAATGCAATTTCAGTTCTGTTAAATGTTCGGCAGAAGTATTTTTCATTTTTGAAGATTTTTTAGATTTTAAAGAAGTTTTTTTTTTTAAAGATTTTATTTATTTATTTGACAGAGAGAGAGAGACACAGTGAGAGAGGGAACACAAGCAGGGGGAGTGGGAGAGGGAGAAGCAGGCTTCCCACCAAACAGGGAGCCCAATGTTGGGCTTGATCCCAGGACCCTGGGATCATGACTGGAGCTGAAGGCAGATGCTTAATGACTGAGCCACTCAGGTGCCCCAAGATTTTAAAGAAATTCTATTGGCTATTGCATTCGATCTTAACTCAATGAAGTTTGAGTACTGTATTTAAATTGAAGGTAAGAATGTTTGATGTTTGTTTTTTTTAACAACTTTAAAGAAACAGAGATAATATATGATTAAATTAAAATAAATGAGAAAGAAAAGGACAATACATCTATAATGGATATGCAGAAATCATTTATACATATGGAGTGGAGAAAGACAGACAGACAGAGAGGGGGGAGAGAGAAAGGGAGAGGGAAAGAGGAAACAAAGGCAAAAGCAGGCCCAGAGATAGAGATGTTCACATGGCCAAGGGCAATAGTTGTAAATTACAATGTACTAAGATAATGCTTTTTTCTTTAGTATTTTTTAGAATAGCTGAGGATACCTAACTAGTGCAAGAGATTCCAAAGGAACTATCACAAAATATCTTTAAATTTGAGAACACGGGCAAAGAATGATGGTGATATGCAAGCTATCTTCTCTTGCCAGTCAA
Source organism: Taxidea taxus jeffersonii (assembly GCA_003697995.1). Lineage (NCBI taxonomy): Eukaryota > Metazoa > Chordata > Mammalia > Carnivora > Mustelidae > Taxidea > Taxidea taxus. Next base: position 141,782 of record ML107853.1, on the reverse strand, counting down.
AGAGCACATGAAATAGATATCAGCCTTAGATTTTATAGTTTTGTCTTCTAGGTACACAGAAAGAGACTGTATTATTTCAGGTTTTGCTGACAAAAACTGATCCCAGAGTTGGACTCTGTGAATGTTCCATATCAAATCTTTCCTATTTGTGAAAATAAAATACAAAGAAGATCTTAAATAATAGCTGAAATCTGCAGGAATAGTGGTAAAAAAATCTGGAATAAAAAAGTTTATGTGAATGCTAATGATAACATGTTTGGAACTGGATTAAAAATATTGGCCTATTCCTTGAAGAAGGGGATGTAAAGGAATCAAAAGGAAAGTAAACAAGTCACTTATGCTTTCATCCTTTACATCAATGAGAAAAAGCCACAAACATGTAAGTACAGAAAAGCTTCTTTAAGGAGGCACCAAATGTAAGAGCCTCTACCCTGAGTTAATTTTCAGTTCCATGAAATTACACTCCAGTGCACAGAAAGAACTTACAGAGGTAATCAGTACTAGCCAAATGACATTCAGCTAATACAGCACATATCTGCAGAACACTCTTTAGTTCCACACTTCATTATCAAAAAACAAAACAAAATAAAATAAAACAAAAACCCACAAAAATCTATTTATAATACTGATGGTTCTGAATGCTAGGTATATCTTCTCTGAAATATCACGAGGAGTAAAAAGACTCCATAAGGACTGAAAATGACAAAGGTCTTGGTTGTTAGGAAGATTCTTGAAACCACAGACTAATAAGTTTGATGTATGCCCTAACTAAATTCTGTAAGAGATTAGATCATCAGGAACTTTTTAAAAAACCAGAGTAATCATAGGAATCACTGTGGTTTCATGAAGAATACACTATTGAACTAAGCTGCATATTTCCTTTAGAGTAATAAGGACGTGAGGTTTTTTTGGTAAAATCTGATTCTTTTAAAAGATTTTATTTATTTAACAGAGAGAGAGAGAGGTCACAAGCAGGCAGAGAGGCAGGCAGAGAGAGAGGGCGGAAAAGCAGGGTCCCTACTGAGCAGAGAATCCAATGCGGGGCTCGATCCCAGGACCCTGAGATTATAACCTGAGCCAAAGGCAGAGACTTAACCCACTGAGCCACCCAGGTGCCCCAAATCTGATGTTTTTATGAAATGAGAAAGCATTTGCTAATTGCTAATAAATTAAGTATATGTTTGATTGAAAAATCATACCCACAAATTGTTAATTAATAAAAGTCAACTAGAAGTATCATAGGAGTTGTATCTTTGTATTTGTCCTGGTCATTAATAATATCAACAGTTTGGATGAAAACCAGGGAAATGAATCCTTATAGCACAATTGCAAAGAAGAAAAGACTTCAAATTCAATTTGTTTTGGGTTCTGTCTCTTAATTTTTTCCTGGGCATGTGAATTAAATACCTCCCAAGTTAATGAAACAATAAATTTTATTTATTTTGAGATGAAGAATTAATAATGGCTACACAAAAACATAGCATTATATATTCATGTGGAGGTGAGCTAGCAAAAGTTAATCCAAATTCAGGACAAGCCAACTATAGGATGTAAAACTTGATAATGCAACCTTAAATTGTGATCACACACTTGCTATATCCCTGGAGCTTAATTGTTACACTATTTATCACACTGATTAAAGTCAAATATGATGCATTGCATTCCATCTAAAGCTCCACATTTTGTAAAGTATATCATCTAATTAGAATGCACTGTAAAATGGAATCAGGATGGGTGATAGTTCTGGAAACTCTTCCATGTAAGGAGAAAAAATAGGAATCAATAATGTTCAACCAGCAGAAGTGAGATGAAAAGAGAGAATGAAATAGATAAAAGGCTAAACTAGCTGCGTGTGTGTGTGTGTGTGTCGCCACAGATACCATAACTGGGACTAGTGAATTAAATTTATAGATGAATATATTTTCAAGATATAAGGGAAGACCTTCTAACAATTAAAACTCTCTAATTCTGGAACAGGTTGCTTTGTGAAGTAATAGGCTCCCCTTTGGTGGAAGTGTTCAGAGGGTGACTGGCCACCTCTCAGGGATATAATGTGCAGAATTCCTAAGTAGATAGATAAAGGGAAATCTGAAGGTGCTTGAAAGCTCTTAGATTTTAATAAAGGACAGAGAGCTGAAGAAGAGGCTATCTCTTACTCTTCTTTGTAAACCTAATGTTCACTATGGAGTGAGGAACACAATAGAGCTTCCATAAATGTTGAACCAAATTGATAAAAATGGAGAAGCTATATATAGTAGTACAACACACACACAAGAAAGAAATGAATAGGAAATCAATGGAAATAGAAAATGGACCATTTTATCCAATCAAATTTCTGTTCTGTATGATGAAAACTGGATGCAATTCTTAGACTGTATGATACTTACCAAGACGTTTGAAGAAATTCTCCTCTTCGTCTCTTCCGTTTTCCATCCCACTCCCTGGCCCACCTTCAGAAAGCTTCACTGCACTGGTAAATTTGACCTGAGGGGAAAAAAAAGGCAACTCTTCATTTTTATACTAAACCTTGCTTTTGAAAAATAAGTTATTTAGAATATGAAAATTACTTTAGTTCTTCTGACTTCCACACCGGGTTAGTCAGTCTTTTAATTATTCCTATGTATCAAAAAACAAAACAAAACAAGACTTATAACTAATCCGAAAGAGAATCCAGTCATAGACTGAAAGTAAATAATCAGGCACCATGAAAATAATTCAGTAACTAAATGAGATGTTCTTAGAGTTTAATTTCGATAAAATCCAAACTCAAATTCATGAACAGCAAGCCATATTCATCCTTTACAAACAATACCACGGTTGAGAGTGAGACCAAACTGAAAGATAGGCAAATAGAAAGTTTCAAATCTTTATGGAAAAGAAAAGTATAAATTAATTCATAAAGCACCCTATAATTAAAGTGAAATAACACGCTTTGGGTTTTTTCCTAAGAATTTAAATGTGTCCTTGATCTTGCCCTTATGCCAAGAGTACTTAAAATTTTCAGCATGCAAGGAAGCTATGTGAGTAAGCCTCACATACTCTTAATATTTGGCCAACATTTTAGCAAAAGGATGTGAAGGAGGAATTATATTTTCTAAATGTCTTATGAGGTTGATATATTCTTTTATAATTTCAAAATATTACCATTAAAATAGGTAGAAGAAAACTGGTTTTAGTGATATTCAAAGCAGAAAGATTGTAAGCAAATGATTTAGATATAAAGAAATGTAACTTTTACCATATACTAGAAATTATAGCAACCAAGACATGGATCACGTAGAGGGAATGCTCTTGCAGGAAGTGGACTTCACTGAGAATCATTACCTTTTCCAAATAGTATGCTGTTACAATGCTTAACAGTATTATGAAGAAGCACTTAATGGGAGAAATCCTGAATTTCTTTATCCTTTTCAATAGGGAGAATGGTTTAATACTCACAAAAGTAGTAGAAAGAGGATGAAGTGCATGTATGTGCGTGTGCGTAAATACATAAAGAGAATCATTAGGAAATTCTGTATCCTTGGGTAGGAGCTTAAAAGGTCAGGCATTTCACATGTATGTGAAAAGTTAAAAATAGTTGGGAAATACCAATTTGGATATCTTTTATTTCTTTTTCTTGATTGCTATGGCTAGGATTTCCAGTACTATGTTAAATAAAAGTGGTGAGAATGGAAACCCATTTGTAACAAAATGGATGGATCTAGAGGGTACAATGATACATGAAATGAGACGGTCAGAGAAAGACAAATATCAATTGATTTCACTCTTGTGGAATTTAAAAACAAAACAGAACAAATAACAAAAAAAAGGAGGCCAAATAACAGACTCTTAACTATAGATAACAAAATGGTGGTTACTAGAGGGACAATGGGAAGTGGGGTGGGTGAAACAGGTGATGGGGATTAAGTGTACACTTTTCATGATGAGCACTGGGTACTGTACCAAGTTGTTGAATGACTATATTATATACCTGAAACCAATATAACACTGTCCATTAATTATACTGGAATTAAAAATAATAGTAAAAATAAAGTTAAAACATTAAAATAGCTGGGAATTAATACCTATGTACATATCTAGATCTGCATTATAATTTTGTGTATATTTTTTGTTAGTCTTTTCTTCCTTTCCATAATAGCCTACTACTTAGATATCTTAGTTTTCATTGTTCATTTAAGTTTCTAAACTTTGCTCAATTTGAAGACAGTTTCTTCAACTCTTTCTTTTTTTTTTTTTTTTTTAAAGGTTATTTATTTATTTATTTGACAGATAGAGATCACAAGTAGGCAGAGAGGCAGGCAGAGAGAGAGGAGGAAGCAGGCTCTCCGCGGAGCAGAGAGCCCGACGTGGGGCTTGATCCCAGGACCCTGAGATCACGACCTGAGCCGAAGGCAGCGGCTTAATCCACTGAGCCACCCAGGCGCCCCTCTTCAACTCTTTCTTATTTGGCCCTTCCATGTGTTTAACATTTCTTGGTCCTGACATTTTTCTATTAACAAATCCAACATTCTCTTACATAAGTGATGTCCTGTTTACCTTGGAACTTTGCCTGATGAAAGAGAGGCGGTCCACAGAGCTGATGTCCAGAAGGTCCTCCACACCATCTGCTAGGCCTGAGAGGGAGGACCGCTTCAGCCAGTTTCCTATTTAATAATTTTTGAAAATTTAGACCAGTATAGCATTTTTCTACCAAATGAATTAAACAGAAATGTCAGCGTGGCTCAAAAAGCAATGAAAGTTACATGGCTTGCTGTACACTGAAATGAAAACAAATGGTTTTCAAAATGTATATGCTTTGAATATTGGATAATAAAATGACAAGACTGAGTAAGACCAGGACAAAATGAATTTGGGCCTCTTTGGTGAATAAAACCATAATCCATCCAGTTCTCCTTGATACTTTTCACATTTTCTAATAAGCCCTGTTCATTTTATCTCCTAAGCATTTATCGAATCTGTCCACTTTGCTGTACATGGTCAATCACCCACTCCAAGCTTCCATTACTTATGCCTGGACTACTAGACAGCTTTCTATCTGGTCTCCCTCAACCACTGTGCTCCCTCCACTATGTTACCCATGCAGTGATCTTTTAGAAAAAGCTAACCTGCTTGCTTTATTCCCTTGTTCAATATCCCAGCTGGGCTACATAGGGCTATAAGACAAAAAGCCAACCTTACCTACAAGGTCTACATGCTCTAGTCCCCATTGCTCTGACATAATCATGGAGACACTCTTCTCCTTATCTCGTTTTTACTTCCCTCTCTCCTAATACTTTTACAGATTTTACTGCTACCACTTAGTGCACTTTCCTTCTTCATTCCCCTAAGTACCCTGAAGATCTTAGTATCACTTCCTCCAGGAAGCCTTCTCTGATCTCTGCCTCCTCCTCCCCATTTAGGTCAGACCTTATTGCATACTTTCATGGCACAACATATATTTCCTTCATAAAATTCACAGTTTTCAACCACACTTAATTGTAGAATTATCTGTTTTAGTGACCAACACCCCTAATAGACTTTAAGTTCAGCAAAGTTGGACACTGTGTAATTTTGCTTATCATTTAATTCCTGATGCCTAACATCATAGTGTTTGTACACAATAAGTGCACATACTAGGGGTTTGAGAAATAACCTGCTGAAAAAAGATGAATGAATGAATGTGCCAGCTTAAGCCTTGTGACTTGAAGGCTTTCCTTTTCTCTACCCTACCATGCGTTGCTTTGATTATGAGTTGATTTGAGGATATGGCAAGGAATAAGAGAATCCATTAATAAATACAGACATACTTTTACCTATGGGAAGTTTAAGTTTCTTCCGGAGGGAAATTCTGCGGGACCGTGAGCGGGTGCGACGGTCAGAGGTGGTCCCTGAATGAGCAGTGGTGCATTCTGAAGTATCCTGTTCAGACTGGCTGCTGGTGTCACTCGCCGCACTCTGAGATTTGAACATCTTGCGCCAGAAATCCTTCCGCCCTAGGTTGCCCCCTTGCATTTGTTCATCGCTGAAAGCAAGCAAAGGGTAGAGTTAAATGTCTGAGAACACATGTGAAATTCTCCTAAATTTCTTTCAACTTCCTGCCAGTGACATTTATGCAATTCATGCAGGATGATCTTTGATGGGCTGGGATTTAGGATGAGTCAGAGCAGGAGTGGAAGGAGTGAGACCAAGGTTGACTCTGAGGTCTTCCTGGAAACAGTCATGTCTCAGCTGTCAAATGGAGGTAATCATTTTTTTCCAGCTTTAATAAAAAGACCAAATATTATCACAGGTATTCATCTGTGGGGGTGAGTCATAATAGCAGAAGCACTTATGATGTCTAAATATTTCACTTTTTTTTTTTGAAGTTCCCAAAGGCTTGTGCAGTACTGTATATCACTTTCCAACCCCACCCCAGCATAGTATAATTCTCGGCACTAAATAAACTCACAACAGATATTTGAATAAATGAATAAGTGAAATGTAACCACACTCAGGAACTGCAGCATGCTACAATTGTTTACTAAATTATTTTTATTGTGTCCGATTATTTAGCTTTCTCAGGGCAAAGAAGCTTAAGTAAGGTTTAAAAGTAAAAAAAAAATTAATCCAACTCAATATGCCAAATGGGGACACATCCCAAGGGATTTTTGACCAAGAAATTTCACAAGAGGGAATTGACAAGTGCCAATAATATGCAGAGGTCAGTCTCACTAGGAATTGGGGAATGGGGAAGGTCCATTGAAATGAGATCCCTATTTTCACTCATTAAATTGGTAAAGCTTAAGAGGGGGAAAAGAGAAAGCAATTGGTGACTGTCATCCTACTAGTGATGAGATAGATTTAACCTCTCTGAAAGGTAATTTAGTAATATGGTATCCAAAACCAATTTCTACAGCTATGAGAGAGAAATCCAACTCCTATGAAGTTATCCCAAGAAAATGATAGAAAAACATACTAGCATGTAGATAAATACAAGACGGTCAAATGCTTGCTGAGTTATTATGGGTTAACACTGAAAGACTGGAAGCAGTCTAATTTTAAACTCCAGAGAAACAGTTAAAATATAGAACTTCTATCTGATGGTATATTCCATAGTCATTAAAATCCTATTTTAGAAGACAACCGATATAGGAAATGTTGAAGATATATAGCAAAGTTAGAAAGTAGTTAATCAATGGGTGAAATAGGGTAATTTCATGTTAAATAAACAAAGTACACACAGAAGCATGTGTCTGTGAGTTTGCATGTACACATGCTCAAAATTGTACCCAGCACACTAGAAATTTATGACGGTTATCCCTAATTGATAGTATTTCTATTTAAAAATGATTTTTCTTTGTTTTTCTGTTTTGCTACACTTGTCAACTTTAACAACATATATTACTTTAGAAATTTGGGGAAGAAAGGTCACAGAAGATACTTAGTAATATGTGATGAAATTTGTTTATGAAATTTTAGGTAATGATTTGTCTACAGGCTTTGGGATTAAACCCAGACTCTACTCAAAATTCAACAGTACTGTGTAAAGCAATCATTTTCTGGAGATATTTATATGGAGTTTCGAATTTTACCTCTCAGAATCTCATTAGGGTACTAAATACATTTTATTTTTATTTCAAACCAGAACATTCTGTTTATCATATATGGTATGAATTTGTGAGTTTAAATCCGTGTTTCAGGATTTGACTTCTCAGTTGTTTTATTTTTTTATCAAATGATCACAGTGTATGAAACACTTCTTGCCTTTGGGGAATGTGGGACACAATGATGAGCATATGACCACATGGTCTATGTGGTACAACATCTCAATAAGATGTTACATTAACATTGTCCAATGGGCGTGTATCGATAATGAGTTTCAGAGAATGAACATATAAAACTGATTTTAAATTTAGTTAGTGTGACTTTTATTTAAGGAGGAAGAAGGAGAAGAGAAGGGTCTGAAAGGGAAGAAAGGGCAGGAGGAAGAGAGGATGAAGGAGGAACCAGGATCATCCACCTATCTTTCTTCAGTCCTAAACAGGATATTGGCATGCTCATCTCCTAGGCCCACTCAGATCAGGGAAAAGCTCTATATTTAACATTCCATGACATCCCTCCAAATGGAAATTTTTATGTAGAAGTATAATAAAACATGTATCTTCACTCAAGGGTAAAGAACAGACCCACGCTAAGTGCTGCGATATCAGGCAGTGTTCACAGAACACTGAAGAAAGAGATTATTTTGCAATCTGGAAAATGAAATCACCTATGCAGAGGGTTTTATTTTTAAAATCCAGTTTACTTATTAGATCATTCTCATTGAACATATTAGCTTGATCGTTGCTAGAGCTATTTTGGGGTGGAGGAAGCCCTCTCTCCTTTTTCTGCTCATACTCCGTATGTAAAGATTTTTAATTAGTCTTGTGGCTATTCAGCTACAGAACTTTGCCTTTTACAATAAGTCTTTTCATTTAGAGCTTATGTTTGACTTTTTACTATGTCCTTAAAGACTTCTTGGAACATCACATTTAAGAAAGGAAGTTAAAGGAAACAAAAAAACTTAATTGTAATTTCACAATTCTATCCTTTCATTGATTGTCTGCCATTAATTCATTCATTCATTTATGAAATAGACATTAAGTGTTTACTATGTGGGCCAAGTCATAAGCATTGGGTAATTAATGGTAAGCAAAAACTCACATGGTCCTAGACTCATAGAGTTGATTTATCTTCTCTTTACTTTTTTCCAGGCACTTAGAGACAGTCTCTAAGATTTTGAAGGGCTACAAGAACTATGCAGGCTTTTGTTCTTTCAAGGTTTTCCTTACTTGATGTGAATTACCAAGGTCCTATTTAATGATGGTGATTTCCTTGACTATAGAGAGGGTATACCTTAAACATAGAATACCCTGCAGAATTTCTGATAATCATTCTGTAATCATCTCATAGTAACGAAGGTTTAGGGAAGTAAAATTGTGTATCTTAAATGATGTTCACATTTTAAATACTGATCACACCATTTGTGAGTAAATAGTTCTCAAAAAGAAGAATGAAGACAAATGAGCCTTGCATAGAACTAGGCTATATGTTTAGTGTCTACAGTAATTCTCTCATTTTCTGGAGGCACTAATTTTAAGATGCTTTTGACTTTGGCATTATAAAAAGTGGAGATAAACACTTTTTGGAACACTGGAATAGATCTCAGGAGAAGACCAAGGTGATATGGAGTAGAGTCTATGTTTTAGCTAAATCTGAGCACAAGAGTTTATCTTACATTTTTTGGAAAACCTTCATCGAGCACATTGACAGCCATTAATACATTTACATAACAAAAGTTATAAGTGATTTTAAGCAAGAAAGTAGATGACACCTCCTCCCCACCTGATACACATGCTATTTTTCATGATTTACCTGCAGGAGTATGCACGAGAAGCAGAAGTGGGGTAAAGACTGGAAACGGGAAATGCTGTTAAGGAAGCTTCCCATAAGCATGAGGTTGGTTATTTATGATTTGGGTCTGTAGAGATTAGTGGCTTTGGGAATGAAAAGTAAAGGGCAGAAGCAAGCAAAGTTCAAAGATAGTGACAAGCAAACAAACAGCGGTTGAGAAAACTGAATTTCTTACAGTGAGAAGTATTCAGCCCACAGCATTGGAAAGAAAATCAGTGCTACTTACTGCTCTGGAGTCTGTGAGGGGCGACCAGACATGAAGCTGCGACATTCCTCAGGTGCAGAGGAGCCCTGGCCTTTATCCACAATGCTTCCCGCCTCTGACCTATGCAAATTGTGCAGTCCACCAATCAAACAGAGCAGGATACCACTCCTCAATACTTCATATACTTCATAAAGCAAAACACTCCATTATAGATAGTATATATTATTTGCAAACCCCATGTCATCAGTAGTCTATACTGTATGAAATTTATATCCTACCATTTGATTCATGATCTAGCTGCTTTATTGTCTAAGAATACCACTATCAATGCAGAGTCATTAACTACAAACAGAATTTTAAATTTAGGAGTTTCTTTTAATCTCAGTAAGTGTCATATTTTATGGAATAGGCATACAATAAATTTATATTTATTAGAATGAAAAACAACAGGGCACTGCTCAGCAGTTTGTATTTTTCCATGTTTAAAATATTACTTACTGAACAGGAGGATATGGTGTCAGTAATTGCTTTTCCTCTCTGGACAAAAATGTAAATTACCTATGGAGAAGACTAACACACAGATAGCATTTCACCGTATTGTTGAGATCTATGAAGTAAAGGTCAAGTGTATGTAAGCCCGAGATCAACTGAGCTTTGATTTATAGAGAGGCAGGATATGTTTGATAGTAAACATATCCTTTTTCTAAGCTGCAGCTGTACTGTCATCAGTGAAACTATTTATATAAGACAGTTCCACCAGTCCTGCACTAGAGTCACACGCCATCCTGGGAACCACATGGACAGTACAACCAATTACATTCTACTGACATAAGGCCAACATGAATATTTATAGCTTAAGTTTCTAACCTTTTACTGCCTGCAGTCTTAGATTCTGATTCATTCTCCTCCATCTTTTTCCCTGGTGCCAACTTCTCAGCACTGTCAAGCAGAGCACTGAGGGCCACTCTTCTGAAGACATTTCCATGAGCCTCTTTGATAAATTGGACCAGCTGGCGAATGTCACAATACAGCCCCTGTTTGGATGTAAGATGGAAAGTTTGGGGAAAGTTGTGTGATTAAATAGTTTTCACAGGAAGAGAGGGAGAAATTAATTCCTTAGGCTTAGATCAGCATTAGAATCATAAAAGGAAGACATTTTACTACAGTGAAACAGATGGTACCCAGTCTCTCTCCATTGTTCCTATGGCAACATTACCAAGAACCTTGCCTTTCATCTTTAATATCAAAAAGGATGGTTACCATGTTCCATATTCAGAAAGTTGGCTGTATCATTAGAAAGACATCAATTTACACTTTAAACCACTGGATTCCCAAGCTTTAATTTTCTCTATTATGACTTCTGAAGAGATGCCTGCAAAAAAAAGGCAATCAGAAGTTTGTTTAGACTAGAGATTTCAGTCCCTCTTTGGCTTCTCCAAATTTTTTGTATCACTGTGATAAAATATGCTAAGTCCTCTAGACACTTCTAACAGAGCCTGATATTCAAGGACAGTGTATTTTGCTGGACATATTTAACAAATGTGTTTGTTGAAGCCCATTTAAACATGAACTTGACTGTGAAGTAAAGATGATACAGGGCTATTAAAACCAATGTATTGATGAATCCACAGTTAAAAATATGTATAGGACCTTTTTTCTTGAGATATTAACCTTTTCACTCAGCATTCCCTCCTTTCTCTTCAAGAAGGTAGTTACTACTTTCTTTACCTTAGGAAAGGTTCATGGCAAAGCAAGACACAGAAGCCTAAGAAACACTTACCTTGATAGCTTTGGTTTTCAAAACCTAAGACCACTGGAACAATCATGCCAATGAGCCTTAAAAAATCAGAAGGAACAGTAACTGAAGAAAACATGGAAAGAGTGTTTTTTTGGTCCTCTGGGCAGAAAGATCTTGTGCCGTCATTGTATTCTTTGATAGCTTCCCCGTAGAAGGGACAAGACACCAAAAAACAAAGGTTCCAAATTCACCAGAGTGCCCAACACTAAGCACCCAGCAGAGAGCAGTATGTGAAATAATAGGTATGGGCTGATGGTTGAGATCTATGGAGCTTCTCGGGTCCTAGGTCCTACTAAAGACTTGGGACCTTACACCACTCTATGAAGTAAAGAAATCCCAAAATGTTGGGATTCAACTTTCAGCCATTCTGGTGGAATGGGAGTTCCAAGTCAAAAACAAGATGATTTAAAGAAAATTAAGAAATACGATTATTTCTTCTATACAAGATTTTACAGACTAAAATGTATAAAAAGTGCTCACATGTATCATAGTAAACTTTTCAAAGCACTTCTTGCCATGAAAGATTAACTGCATGGATGGTGTCCACGTTTTTCTCAGACTTGCTGAGGGGGCTTTGACAGCTAGCCAAATTCAATTCCCTTTGGTTTAGGGTTTAAGCTTATCTCAAGTTATGTGAATAGTCTCAGTGGCTAAAAAGCTTATAATAATTCCCTGATTTAGGTAGATTAACAGATAGTACTAGTCAATATGTATAAATACACTGATTTCTACATAAAAGTCCCAACATGTAACAATTGGTAAGATAGAGAAATATAAGTCCTTTATTCCCCAGATAGAACTGAATTCATCTATTTGTGTGGATTCATTAGCCTTTTCCATATCTACCTTTTGTATCCCAAACCACAATTTTCTTGGCAGCAATTAAGCACTACTAACTTGTTATAGCCCTGTTCTTCTCTCACACTTCTTGTGGCTTTAGTGGTTTAATTAACATTATGAGTCATTTATGGGTAGTAACTAAAAAATGGCAATGTTCTATAAAAGAAAACAAAACTAATTTCAGCAGCATATTCACATTAATTTTTTAAAGTATGTGTAGTTTCAAAAATGGTTGGTGCAATATTCTTTAATATTTCATGAGCTAATAGGCTATGTCGAGCCCCTCTTTCTCTTTAAGAACTCAAAGTACCTTTCAACTATCTCAGCAACCACCATGGAACTTATGAGGTGAAGAGGAAGATATGTCAATTTTCAAGTAGTTTAATGAGTAACAAGGAGAGATGTGTTACTGAGGTTCTACCATGAGTTACTAGTCACTGTGGGAAAACAGAGATTTTAACTTTAAGGTGCAGACTTTTAGACTTCAATTTGTCTTTCTCAGGGCCACGACTGGGAATTTTCTTAGAGTGGAGACCAAGAACTCCTGTGGGAAAAAGAGGTGAACTTCTCACCAGATTCTCAGGGCTGTGCAATTCATGCGTGGTTGAAGCGCAGCGTGTGATAAGGGACTTAAACATGGCGCTGACGATGATGCCTTCCACATTTTGAGCTGTGGATTTGTTGTCCACCGTGGTGAAGTTATTTCCAAACCCAGCCTTGTCTGGAATGCAAAGGCACCAATTCAAGGCAATGTTTCCATTAAGCTACACAGGTTAAGGAAGTAATGAAGTACATAGCACCCAGGGACTAGTGAAGGGCTACATGAAATACAGAAATAAAAGATTAAAGATACCCATAGGTTTAATCATCTTTATGCAGACTTGGAGATAAACAACTCATAGTCTCCCTCAGAGTCTTTACTCGGATATATTCCATCATGTTGTGGAATGTTTCTATTGATAATCTAAGCAAAGTTATTAATCCCTCATTGGAGAGAGGATTTATTTGATTCAGTCTTTCTGGTGGTAAGGAATGCTGGCTTCTCAGTGGAAATCCTTCAGTCATTCAGAAGAAGGGGTGGGGTCAACCAGGTGAACAGGGCAGGAGGAGGCAGAGGCGGTGAGGGGACCTTGGTGGGAGGGGGATTCACATGGGCACTGGCAATAAAAAGGAGACTAAGTCCTGCCAAGAGCTGCATAGAACTTCCATCAGCTTCTTGCTCCCAGACTCTGTAGGTATATGGAGAATGAAAACCTACAACCTCTCTTAGAGCCACTTCCTTATGACTCATTGAAATGAGAAATGTCAATGAATTGAGGCCATCACTCTCTGGTGGCATTTTTTGCCAGTTTTCCCCATATCCACAGACATTTTGTATGGGACACATGAGATATTCTGGAGCCTTGCCAGAAGATTTCTAATGACTGTGAGCCACCAATGGACTGTATGGTCAGGGTGTATGCATCTCCAAAACGAATCAGATAAGGACCTGTGTGTTTGGTTGGCTGATTCACCGTGAGCCACTTCTCAAGAGTCCCAGGGGGGATTTGTCACCTTGAAGTAATACACTTTATCACCAACCTTTCATTGTCTGTGTCAGCTGGCGGGAGATTTTCCCTAGATTTTACATCATAGAAAGAAATCTTTTGGTCTATGCTTGTAGTTTCTATCTCAGTTAGCTTAAAAAAAGAGAAAATAGGAATTTCTCTTACAGTATCTCAACTATTTTTCTCACTTTACTATTTTTTTAAGTTTATAATATGCTCAGCTTAAAACTTCTTTGAGTATATACATTATTTTAGGGGCTCTACAAAGGGACAATATATTTTTAATGAGGTCACCAAACAATAAAGTCTGGGATACAAATAGGGAAATTGGTTCCAAATTCATCAAGTAGATCTTCAATATAAATTAATCAACTCTCATACATGTATCATATAAACCACAAAAGGCTATACTAAGACATTATTTCTTCCCAGGCTCTAATTAAAATGCATATGTTACTCAACTCGGGCTCCATACAGCATTTTCATTTCATTACTCTATTTGCATTCGAGTGGTATTGAAGGTGCTTGGTTTATTACGAATGTAATTGATGTTCACTGGCCCCTACACCACGGGTCTCTATGGTGGGGTTTTCTTAATGCCATGAAGTAAAAAATGGTTTGTGGGGCTATCTGTATATCCATTTGCCTGTTTTTTTTTTAAATTCAGTATATATGTAGGTATGTATGAGTATATCAAAATTACACTACTATTGTGTTTATATATATCTTTTCTTTCCTGTTTCATTTTGTGAAAAAAGTCTCCATGCACTGTGCCTGGCATATAAAAGTACTCATTTCATATCTGTTGAGTTAATGAATATACTCCCTTGTTCCTTGATTTCTGCCTCAATTGTCATATAACAGAAAGTCATGTGAGAGAGAGAGGAGTGCCATGAGTGATGGTTTAAAGGGCTGACTGTGAGGACGCCACAACTTCACCAAGTCCCTTTTGCCGAGGAAAGTTGTCATCACAAAACTTCCAAAAACGTGTTATCAAAGATGATGTGTAAACTTCTCTTATTTATACTTTATTACACACACACACACACACACACACACACACACACACACACGTACATCATTCCCTCCAAATTCTATCCCCACATATTCAGGGTACTTCTGAAACTCTACCTGCGTCACCTCATAGCGATCTCTCCTGGAACATGGCACAGCTTTACTTACTGTCAGTGACTGGCTCCATACAAAATCCTAGCAAAGCATGCAAGAAGTCCACTACATTATTGAGAGAGTCCTTGTTCACATAATCCCTCATGGTTTGTCGGAATTGCATCTTATCTAGCTTGTATAGCTTAGTGAGGCAGTTCTGGGCCTGCAATGAAGGAAGAAAAGTGAAAAAGTCACAGGTACCAGCTTAAGCTAGGGATACCATTAGTCTGAGACAGAAGCCTGCAGAAGGCAAAGGCTTCCATCCATCCCTGCTGGCTGGTGCAGGCCAACCCTTCTAGTCCCTCTTGTCTGAGCACGAGAGGGGCAGAGATAAGCTGAGCAGTATGAAGGACTTTACTTTGAGAAGGGCTGCTCCAAGTAAAACCCAAGGCTAATATCTAATGCCAAAGGAACTCAGTCTTTTCACCAAGATCTAGATTTTAAGATCTCAATGAAGAAAAGCTCAAAGTGTCAAGAATTAGGCAGGTCACAGAATTGGTCAGCCAGGTTTAGAAAACCTCAAAGGCTTTGTGTAATGGGAAGAAGTGTGCCACTCCTATGTTCAGCTACTTTGAACTTAAGTAGATTTCATTGAAGGGGGAGGTGAGAGGGATGTAGGAAGTGGGCATCTAGTGTCCTCTTATCTGGCTAGGAGGGGAAGATCCTTGAAGCAGGGAGGAGGCATAAAATACAGGCAGGTCCAGTTTGTTTATTTATGTGTCTGTATTTGAATGTGAGTTTGATATTTAAATAGAAATTAGCCTTATAGATATGAAAACCAAGCAACCATTGGCTAGACCCTAATACTCGCAATTATATTACATATGATCCAGCAAATAATTCTGCCATCTGGCAAAGGGAAAGGGAATAATTCCACAACAATCCCATAATAATCAGAACAAATGAAGGCACAGTCATTGGCTGCAGAAGGCCACAGATAGGATATGCGGATACTATCTGGTGTCATTCAAAGCCTCCCAGCCTTCTCCTACTATGAAGAGAAAAATCACATGTGTACGGTGCTTTGCTGTTAAAATACATTTCTTGCTTGTAAATACATAACATTTGACTTTCACACCTCTGTGATTTGACGAGCATCCAATACTATAGTGAAGGAAGCTGAGGCTCACAGAAGTCAAGGATTTTGTCCAAGTTGACACAGTTCACAGCAGAGTCAAAATTAGGAGTCAGAGTCTTGCCCTTTACTAAGGTTATTTCTCTTATGATACAGTAGTCCTATGAAGAATCTAGATAGTGATTGGGGCAACCATTATTTAGATACCACCCACTTTCAAAAAGAACTTATGATGATGGATGAATGAATAGAAATTGGTTGCTATCTTGAAGAAGCAACATTGGTTGCTATCTTGAAGAGATAAAAGGAAGTCCATGACAAAGGAATGAAATGGGGAAATAAAGGAAGACTCTAGGTTGAAGGACAAGGCTAAGGAAAGGGAGGTGGTTGGGTGAGGACCACCTTTATTGAGGATGGAAAACTTTGGACAACCAGGCACAATCTTGAAAGTCAGATTGGAGAAAGCAATCCCTAAGAATTCAAACTTACAAGGTAGGCCCTTAATGGTTTCGCAGAAGAAAAGTTAAGTTACATCATTACTTTAACAAATCAAGGCCCAGAGAAAGATTGTGGAAAAATCTGAAAAGAAATAGAAAGATTTTCAAAGGCCAAAACTTGGAATTAGCAATAAATTTCTTTTTTTTTAAGATTTAATTTATTTATTTGACAGAGAGATCACAGGCAGGCAGAGAGAGAGAGAGAGAGATGGGGAAGCAGGCTCCCTACCTAGCAGAGCCTGATGTGAGGCTTGATCCCAAGATCCTGGGATCATGACCCGAGCCAAAGGCAGAGGCTTTAGCCCACTGAGCCACCCAGGCGCCCCAGCAATAAATTTCTTGGTATGACCTTGCTGTAACCGCCCCCCATCTGTATCCCAAAGTCAGATGAATTGATAATTGTTTTCATTCTCCCTTTACTAGGTCCTAGAATAATGAGAAAATAAGTGTTTTTATTTCAGAAAGGTTATTGGTTGCTAGATCTTAGTCAAGCTCATTTTTTCGCTTACAAAATAAATGCTGCTTGCTATAAAATTATGTTTTCAAAGCATTTACTTAAAATATTTCTTGCATGAAGTAGGATTTAATTATTATCCCATAAAGAATTTGCAAAGATCTTCATTATTACACTTACAAAGCACTTTAAACTTTTGAGTTGGAAAGTCTTGAAGCACAAATTATCTGATCTTCTCTACAAAATATACCAAAGGCAGCATAGTTTCAAATCCACTCGTTAGAGGCTATTAGAATGTCTGAGTTCCATGGGAAGTTTAAGCAAGAATCAAACCAGACTATCGAACTTTAAGCATTTTGATTCTCAATGAATATTCTAAACTTCTCCAAGAGATATAAAGCTATCAGAATGAATTTCCTTTCAATAGTTTGGGACTACCTGCAAATGATTAAGCTAAAAAAACACATGCTGGAATTATTAAGCATTTTGATGTATATCATTAAAGTAATCTTCTATTTCTTCCTTTCTTCCTTCCTTCCTTCCTTCCTCCTTTCCTCCCTCCCTCCATGTTTTTTTCTCTCTTTCTTTCTTTCATCCTTAAAGAAATATAGAGGCCCTGATCTGGTAGAAGAAATATTCCTAACATCTTAAAAGTTAAGTAACTTCTGAAAATGCAATGTTTTAGAAATTTGTAAAGAACCAGCTTCTTGAATTAGACTTTTCCAGGGATAATGTCTTAAGTTTGTATCTCTTGGACAATGTGTTTTGCTGAGCAAAGAGAGGCAAATATAGTCCCTATAATGAGTATTAAGCTGGACTACAAGAGAATGGAAGAGTTGCCCTCTAAGTCAGGAAAGTTGAGAAGGCAGGTAAAAAACTGTCTGGACAGCCTGTTGGGAAATGTTCAGTAGTCTCATGAGGAAAGCATAGTGGACTATGGCTTATGATCATCCGTCCTATTTTCTCCAAGTCTAGAAAGACAGATTCTGGTGTCAGAGCCAGTTTATACCTCCAAGTAAAGCATGACACTAATTATATTTAATGTGCCATTTCATGGAATTGGTCTTCTGTATGAGGAGTGATAATATTTTCATCATGAAGGCATTTATTCATACTGCGATAGAATTAAAAATCAAACAATAAAAATCACATACACATGCTCAAAGATGGGGCTGATTTCAGCTTTCTATTGCCATATTATTATTGTCATTTTGATTTTTACATTTTGAGCCTCAAAATCTAGATCTTGGTCAAAGTTGTCATGCTTCAGAATTTAGAAATTAATTACTGTGACTATAATCCCCCCATATACAAACAATCAATGAATATAATACAACATAAAGCATATAAAAGAAAGAGACAAGAATGGATAGATGGGTAGATGACAGAGTAAGAAAGAAACCCAGCATGCTAGTACTGTGTGAACATTTCATGACAAAAACTAATACCAAGAAAAAATGGGTTGGCATTAGATATTGACATGATCCTAAAACTCTGCTGTCATATGCCAAAGGGTTTCCTGGACTCAAATTTGCATAAAATTTGGAGGATATTTTATTTTCAGGAGGATATTTTCTTACAATTTCAGTTCAAATGTATGTATGAGGCAACTGTCCCAGCTTGGACTTGCTATGGAGGTGAGTTATTGCTCAAGAGTGAAGGGAAAAGTAGAAATCAGCTGAGGCAAGTGAAAATGAGCAGGAATAAGATCATATTCCATGACAGAATTATGCTTTGCCAAGCCCAAGCGCAGAGTTTCAAGTTTCACACAGTTCAAAGGGACATGATCTCAAATACGAAGGAGTCAAGGTTCATTCTCAAACAAAACAGCCAGAACATGACGGGCTACTTTTACAGTCCTGTTTTGTCCCAATAAGGGCCATTTTCCATACCTATGTAAGAATGACAAACTGAGTCCTAAACTTTGACCCCATTCTTTATCATAAAATATGTTACTATTGTACCCAGGCAAATGATTAAAAAGTCATTTGTCACAGCCCATCAGGGGCTTCTTAAATACATTAATCTTGCCAATGTCTTACAAACTTTAATTCACACTTTCCAATTATACACCCTTTTATCAACTAGGAGTTGGCCTGCCCTAGGCAGAAAGCAGATATGTTTTCCCAATTAAGCTTTCCTAGGCCTGGGTTTTTGAGGTCTTGAGATATGTTGTGGGAATCTTCCCACTCTGAATTATCATTAATCATCCCTATGAAATGCAATATTTTTCAAGGAACACTGACCCTCATTGTCAAAGGACTCATTCTTAAATTGGAGGCAGGGAAGGAGAGGAAATGGAATCTACTGTAATTCTCTTACATTCTCTCGGAATACCTGGTGTCTCAGACGATCTCCAGAGAGCCCTCGATGTCCTTCTCCGCAACCATAGGCACATCCCAAAGACTTCACTATTTTAATGAGCATGGTCAGAGCAAGCCTATGGTTGCTTACAGGTGTACTTTCATCCTAGAAAAGTCACAAAGACCTTTTGGTACTGACATTCCATTTTGTGATTAAACCAAGTTTTATATGTTTTATGGTGAGCACGTACAACTTGAAAAACAGAATTGTCAAAGGCTCAACAAGCATGTTAACCTTTCTAAAATCCTGATTGCCTTTTAAAAGAAAGAAAAATGTGCATTTTGATCATCCTCTAGTGCTAAGTGTAGGCCTCTTGATTAGAAAACATGCTTACTGTATCCTTCGCAGACTATCAGAACCACCTAGAGAGACAATGGGGACTGTCAGTGATGAAGGCAAATAAATTATCCCAGAAGCTACCCGATCATCAGGTTTCTGATAGTACCACCAGGCAACGATTATTGCTAAATTTCTGGAACTGATAAAAATCTGGAACTTTGAAATCACATGGCAACTTCTGACATCTTTAAGGGACTTTCTAATTTTATATTTTCACTGTATTGTAATACTCACGCACCAGCAAAGTGAGAATATAATGAAATTTGTCAACATTCAGCTTGTTTCTTCCTTTGCGAGTAAATAGGAAGCTCTCCTGAGATGAATAATCAGAATGGTTATCATCCTCTCTTTTGCCCCATTTAATCCTTGCTGTTAGTGAAGGACACAGCTTCCAGAAAAATGAACTTCTGTGAATTATCTCCAAAGAGGCAGAAGGATCCTAATAATTTCCCTTTCTATATCGGTTTACTGTGCAGAACAAAGGAAATAATGGATAAGCATTGTCCTGTAAATGGTGAAGTGGTTTTCCATTGTCATGTGGATCAGGTGGCTAAGCAAATGATGAGATCACACACTGAAAATACTCCAGCATGGGTAGGGAGTGAAAGAGATGGTGTTACCAAGACGTCATCCATGATATGGAAAGGTAGACTCCCCTCCCCTAAAGTTATGCAGTTGGTCCTCCTTTTCTAATCTACAGGCTCATGTAGTGGATGCAGTACTTGAGATGCCCCCTGCAAAACTGCGCATTCTCTGAGCCTGGAAGTGTTGCTGGCTGACAGCTCTCTACTGAGATCCTAACTGGCCATTGCTCTTAGCTAAAGGAGAGTTGCCTCACCTAAGGTTAATGCTCTTCCTGGTAGCAGTCTGCTTCCAATGGCTGGTCAAAGGCACAATGTGGGTTTAGGGGTATGAAGGTGGGCTCCTTTTCTGCACCTGGAGATTACTTTTGAGGAGTCATCCTTGCTTTAGAGCTCTCTGTGCAATGAGCTGAAGTCTCTGTTACAACTACATTACAGTTTAACTTCCCTCTCTACCTCATCCTGCTTCTTATACAACCTCACAGATGTTGATCCTGAGAGGCCACCTCAGGAAACTTCCTGCACGCACATCTCCACATCTCAGTCCGTTTCCTGGGCACTCTGTATATCAGATGGTTGCAAACAGAAGACTCAGAAATTATCAATAGACACTTACTAATGTATTTATTATATATACAGCAATTCAGAAATGTTTTAGTTTGGATTTACATTTTAGCTCCATAACCTTGGGCCAGCCACTTAACCACTGTGGGCCCTACAAAATGGGAATCATAATAATATATACATATTTTATATTTATTTTATATGTATTTATAGGTATTATATATGTAATAATACATATATATTTCTAGGTGTGGGACACGGCTCTCCTTTGAAACTACTTTGTGCAAATAGAAAAAGCATTCCTGTGGGTAGATGAATTAGAAAAAGATGAGCCCTTTTAGGAGATGCATTCCTTGGTTGAACAGCTCAGTCCTTCTTGACTCTGTCTTAGCCATGAGCCCTTGTATGGTGCACTGACTGTACAGCTGAAGGCAGTAAGTAGTGCTTCAGAAAAGTTCACCCTGGGTAGGGCCTGATTTGGAAGATAGGTTTACACCCATTTTTAGATTACTGTATGTTCCTTTAAAAAAAAATCCCTAGCTCCAAAAGCTCTTAGTAAATATCTATTCAGGTTTGGTTTTCTTTATACCTTCAGATGTCCTTAGGATTTAGGTTCCTCTTATAGGAGACATTCAGAAAAATATACCAAGCTACAGGCAGAAATCAGGACAGATATTAAATAACATTTCAAGCTCTCAGTATTAGTTAGTAACATAAATAGAAATAGAATTAGATCTTTCTTTCTGAATTAATAAATTCCCCATGCTTCTGGTATTACTATATTGTAAAATTAGATAAACTCTCTGATTCCACTGAAAATAACAGAGATTTAGGGCAGAAGAGACCTGTGTGAATCAGAAATACATGCATTTAACCTATGGTTAGGTTTTATTTTATAAACTATTTGTTTTACAAAGAGTACTTTTTTCCAGAACTAACTATGAAACATTGATTATTTGGTGGTTGTTTTGAAAACTACATATCTGACTTCAAAAAATTCCATCTAGGGACGCCTGGATGGCTCAGTTGGTTAAGCGGCTGCCTTCGGCTCAGGTCATGATCCCAGCGTCCTGGGATCGAGTCCCACATCGGGCTCCTTCCTTGGCAGGGAGTCTGCTTTTCCCTCTGCCTCTCTGTCTGCCTGTGCTCTCTCTCTCTCTCTCTCTCTCTGACAAATAAATAAATAAAATCTTAAAAAAAAAATTCCATCTAACCAAGAGTGATAACTTCAGTCCAAATAATGTTTACATTATCAAGTATCTAGGATACTAACTAGATTTTAAATTGGCAAGAGACTTGCAAGTTTACAAAAAGAAACCATATGCAGATACTAGTTGGATAAAGTTTTAGAACTAAAAGTAAAAATATAATACTAATAATGAACCTCAGAAATTCTTAGGATATATAACAAAGCCCTCTTTAATTTAGTTGAACTATCTAAGCCTTAATAATAAAAACCTATCAAAATTTCACAACTCTTATTGTTTTCTTTCTATTTTACCTTGAATATTATATTATAATATTATATTGGCTATCTCTTTGAGTAGCCAGCTTAGATTGATAGATAAAACATGGACATTTAAATGAAAGAAGATGGGATCGGGAGGGAGAAAAACCAAAAGAGACTCTTAATGTCATAAAACAAACTGAGGGGGGTGGGGGGAAGAGGGGTTGGGTGAGGGTGGTGGGGTTACATCATATGTTTAAATAAAGCTTAAATAAAGTAAAAAACAAACAAACAAACAAACAAACAAACAAAAAAAAACCATGGACATTTAGTAAGAGTGAGATCCGAGGATTTTTGGATTATCCTCAGCAATGTATGAAGAAGTAAGAAGTTGGGAACCTTAAGTACTGGAAGATACTGTCAGAATTGGAAAATACACTCAGGATGCTTGGGTAGCTCAGTCAGTTAAGCGTCTGCCTTTGGCTCAGGTCATGATCCCAGAGTCCTGGGATCAAGTCCCCATCAGGTTCCTACTTGACATTCAAGCAGTGTTAGAGCTAATTTCCTGTCATGTTATTTCTTTAGGGTAGTATCTCAGTTATACTGTATGACCATCACTCACAGTCTTGTCAAGAATAGCATTTTCTCAAGATTTTCAGGGTTTAACCAGTGAAGAGCCTGCTTCTCCCTTTGCCTGCTGCTCCCCCTGCTTGTGCTCTTTCTCTCTCTGACAAATAAATAGATAAAATCTTAAAAAAAAGAATTGGAAAATACACATTTATGATTAAGTCAGAGAGAGGAAATCCTAAAGAAAGGGTTCAGAAACCCAGGAATATTGGGAAAGAATATTTGGATCAGAGACCTAAAATATTAGGAAGATAGTAGACAATGAGATGAAGAAGCACAGATGATCAATGCACATTAAAAATGGATCAAGTAGGATTAGAAAGAGATGGAGAAGAAATTATAAGAGGAAGGAGCATCACAACACTTATTCAGATGGACAATTCATAGTTTAGATAAATATGTAAATGGTAGAACTCTGCACAGTGTCATCTTACACCTGTAAACATTTGAACCTGATGTA
Organism: Taxidea taxus jeffersonii; assembly: GCA_003697995.1. Taxonomy (NCBI): domain Eukaryota; kingdom Metazoa; phylum Chordata; class Mammalia; order Carnivora; family Mustelidae; genus Taxidea; species Taxidea taxus. Next base: position 118,406 of record ML107853.1, on the reverse strand, counting down.
TATCCTGACATTAGAGATTCAAATCTTCTGTTGATTTCAATTTTTTAACAGTATTTCCCCAACAAAAACCCTGAACTGAAATCCATGTAAGTTACGTGAATTCAAACTATGGTAATTCTCTTTTCTTTCTCTCACTCTCTCTCTCTTTTTTTAAAGTAGGCTCCATGCCCATTGTGGCACTGAGGAGCCCAATGTGGGGCTTGAATTCACAACCCTGAGATCAAGACCTGATGAAGTCAAGAATAGGAAACTTAGCTGACTGAACCCCCTGAGAGCCCCAAGCTATGGTATTTCTTATTTAGAATCCAAAGTAAAGGAAAAAACTAATTTTTGGCATTAAGTGCAGAGATCATAAATGAAGTGTTGCCAAAGCAAAGGGAATTAAATTTAAAAATAATCAATAATAAGAAAGCTAAAAACATTAAGTTGAGAAACACTGAGACATGAGAGCACCAAGGCTAGTCTTTGAAAGCAACCAATTAGCTGAACAAAATTCTTCCCTTTCCTCAACAGTGATTGAAATTGGCTGCCCAAAAAACATGTTCCTTAGATCAGGAGAAAAAAACATCATCTTGAGGAAAAATTACACAGCTTGTTATGGACTGAATATATTTTCCCCAAATTCACATGTTGAAGCATTAACCTTCAATGTGATGGTGTTTGAAGATGTGGCCTTTGGGAGGTAATTAGGATTAGATGATTTCATGAGAGTGGGGCTCGAGTTTGATGAGATCAGTATCCTTATAAGAATGGACACCAGAGGACTCTCTCTCCCTGTGTGTGTGTGTGTGTGTGTGTGTGTGT